>LPNX010691073.1:8625-134257 GCA_001517045.1 Pseudotsuga menziesii
TCCTTATGGGCTCTGATACCAACTTCGAATCTAGCCTTATTCAAAGAATTGGCTTCTGACACTTATGCCCAGGATCCAGCCATAGAGGGTAAAACAAGTCACATTCAAATGTGTGTGTCTTGACAGATTCATCAACCACGTTACCCAATAAAGGCTACTACAATGAAATGCTGCAAATACAAAGAAAAAGTGCAAATAATAATGATACAATAGAAGGTGCAATTATAGAGCTCCATATCTGAGTTACAGGAGGTTCTCAGAGGAACATTCAGAATTACATATAGGAATTACAATTCCAACTATCACCAGCATAAACTCTAATAACTTATTGACTAACGCTAAATTTTAACTAGAAATTTTGAACCTCACTTCAGAGTGCACTAATTTGTATATTGCATTGAATGAATATGATCATTTGATTACCTGCAATCTAGTAAAGCTTTTATGGCTCACCCTGTATCCAAACACCATGGTAGACACTACATATTAATTTCAATAAATATTTTATAGCAGGCTTTCAGATTAATTTAAGTCATAAGGACATTCTTTAAATGGTGATCATTGTCCACCTAGACCAAACTCATTTCCACAATGTTAAATAAAATACAACTGTCAATGACATGCAAGCAACAGTTATATGAACAACGCATTCAATTGCTAAAGCAAATATTCAAGAAATTAAAATTAGCACACACTAAAATTAATTAGTCCAGGATACGCACCTCTTCTCGCTGCAGTGTAGCAAGGTATGAAATAGATGACTTTGAAATTGAAAAATCGGAATGTGAATACAATATACAAGCCAAAAAAAAACAAAAGAAACCAGTGACCAACATCAATGGCTCTGCTAGCATTGAAATGGTACTAAATTTATAATAAACCTGAGACAAGGAGAAGCTTTAATTAGGCAAATATCTTGTCTTTATGCAAAATATGAAAAACTTTTCATTTCAATTAGAGATTAACTACACAAAAAAATTATCGGAATAGCTCAAACAACAGATGGATGAAAAAATACATTTTACAACATAAAGATACTTTTTGGATCTCAACCTATTAATGGGAAATTACTGCCTAGCTCTTTAGGTTAAAAATATCGTGTTTCCATTTTTTCTTTCTTCACAAAGTATAAAATAACTAACTGACCACTGGTTTTCAGTAAAATAATCATCACACTCCATGTGTGGGAAATTTAATGTTGATAAATTTGACAGCATCCTGGAACTTCCTACTGCAAACACTTATTTAGATCTGAGATGTAATATTCATAAAATCCATGCAAATGTATATTAAGTCAAAAGATGTTGTCATAAACCCTTAGCTGCTTTTGCTAAGGTAGTTGGAAGTGCGAAAAAACAGACATGTTGAGACAGAGAATGTTCACTATGTATACCAGCCAATAGAATCAGCACCGTCACAGTTCTGCCCTGTTTATTGTAAAGCAGTCCTAACACTTATTTGTGCTACGTGAGGACATCCGTTTTATCACAAATAAAGAAATGCATCCTTTCCATGACCATCTTACTTACAGTAGTAGATCCCACAAACATAACTTTTTCAATGGAAGAGAAAAGTGCTTATCAAGTTTTATAAAAACCTACTGTAAAATGAACCAGATCTGAAAGTAATCCTACTACTTAAAGTCCTGCTAAAAGGAGTAGCAAGAACCCACTCTTCCAGATATCCCCTCTGCAACAGCTTCGTAGCAATCACCAGTTTCCAGACGGCTCCTCAGCTTCTTAGAAATCTCCAGATATTAAGCAATCAAATATTATGCAGCCACACGATGGAAAAAACGCCCTGAACCCAGCTCGCAGGCACCTCGGCATGCAACCACACGATGGAAAAAATGCCCTAAACCCACTCGCAGGAACCTCGGCATGCAGCCACACGATGGAAAAAACACCCTAAACCCATCTCGCATGCACCTCGGAATGCAGCCACACAATGGAAAAAATGCCCTAAACCCAGCTCGCAGGCACCTCGGCTTGGTGCAGGTGCACTCAGACCTCAAACCACAAGCAAATGAGCTCACAGGCACAGGCACACAGGCAAGGCTCGGGGAGGACTGGAACGGCTCAGGCAAAAAATTTGAATAAAACATACCCCAGCATATTGCATATTTAAATAGTAAAAAAAAACCCTAGTTACCCCTAATATACCCCCAATATATTAATTTTTTATTTTTTAATTTTAACCCCCCCCCCCCCCCATATGAACAAACGTGATATCATATTGGTCCCTAGGTGACGCCCCCGTGAGAGGAACTAAGATGTACCAATTCCAACAAAAATTAAAAGTCCTTAAATCTAGCATAAAAAATGGAATAAATAAACGTTTGGCAATATTTTCTAGGCGAAAAAGGAGCTTGACTGTAAAATCAAAAAAGTCCAAAATCAAGGCATGCAGTTCAGTTTTTCGCTTGAGATCAGAGAGAAGGAATGAATGTTGCTTCAGGAATTCTACCAGCGGGAACAACAAGAGGAGATATACTGGATTCAAAAATCCATAGTTAAATGGATTCAGGAAGGAGAATGAAACACTAGTTTCTTTCACAAATCAGTTATACATCATAGGCAAAGCAACCGATTGACAAGACTACAAACAAAAGAAGGCCATGTAGCAGAATAACAAGAAGAGCTAGAAAGGACAGTGAATTCCTTTTTCTATACCCTACTAGAGGAACCCGACGAAGACAGAGCATTCTCCCAAAGAGAAGTAATAAGGCATATTCCATAGGTATTACAGAAGAACACAATCTTCTCTTAATAAAACCTATAGAGATGGAGGAATTCAAGGAATTGGTCAAGCAAATGGTGAAAGATAAAGCACCAAGACCGGATGGATTTACTACAATTTTTTTTCCATGCTTGTTGGGATTTGTTGAAAGAGGAGGTATGGGTGCTTGTGGAGGACTCTACAAAATTGGGCAGTATCATGAAAGTGTTAAATGTGAATTTCCTGACGCTCATACCCAAAGAGACAGGAATGGAAGACCTAGGGAAGCTAAGACCAATAGCTCTATGCAATGTCATTTACAAAATTATTACCAAAATCATTGCTAATCGACTTCGCCTGCTACTTCCCCTTATTATATCCCTGGAAAAAGTAGTGTTTGTGGAAGGAAGAGAGATATTGGATGGTATCATCCTCATACATGAAACTATCCACTTGGTCAAAATTGAAAAAATCCCAAGTATGCTTCTTAAATTAGACTTGTCTAAGGTTTATGACAAACTAAATTGGGATTTTTTAGCAGGTATGCTAAGGGCATTTGGATTCTCATATCAATGGACCCGATGGGTCATGAACCTGGTATTGTCTACATTCTTCTCTATCTTGGTTAATGGATCACCCGCTCCACCCTTCCAGAGCACTCGAGGTATCAGACAAGGCAACCCGTTATCCCCCTTTCTGTTCATCATAGCGGTTGAAGGTTTGGGCAGAATGCTCAAGAACCTCCAAATGGAAAAAAAGATTAAAGGTCTAATAATCACAGAAGATGTAGAACCACAAAATCACTGATACTTTGTCGATGAAACCATGCTCATGGGACCATCAACAGTCCAAGAGGCCTGTAAAATCAAGGAGGGGCTGGATACCTTCTTGGAGGCAAGTGGTTTAGAAATCAATAAGACCAAATCTCAGGTGTACTTCTTGAATACTCCAAAAGTAATGAGAAGGAATGTTTTAAGAATTCTAGGCTTCTCGGAGGGCAGGCTACCTTCCAAATACTTAGGAGCTCCGCTGGTAGAGTTGAACATAAAATAGATCTCATGGAAGGACCTTCTGAACAAATTCAAACAAAAACTCAGCCTATGGACATTCATAGCCTTAAATTTCCCCAGCAGACTCATTTTGGTGAAATCTGTCCTGGAGGCAATGCCATTGTACCTTTTCTCGTTTCCTAGCATCCCCAAAATTGGTCACAAAGCAAATAAGGAATTTACAAAGGAAATTTCTTTGGGGCGTCGATGACTATCACAGAAAGTGGGAATTGATTGATTTGCAAATGGTATCCATGCCCAAAAATGAGGGTGGCCTGGGACTTTGTGACCCTTTAGATTCCAACAAAGCCATGGGAGTGAAAATCTTGTGGAAATGGATAACTTATGAAGATAAACCTTGGGCGAAGATCTGGGATGCAAAATATGCCCAATAATGGCCAAAACAAATGCTCATAAGATTTGGTGAGAACCTACTAGGGTCCAATATTTGGAAAGTGACATAGGAAAACAGGGATCACATTCAAAGACATAGCTTTTGGGAGGTCAAAGATGGTAATTCAGCCAAATTCATCAGTGAGGCATCAAACCTAGAGCCGAGCATAGAGACCCGAGCAGATATCTCGATTCTGATAACTCACCCCTAGCTCCACCAGCTTCAGTCAGTGAAGGAATTTTGGGACCTGGAGTCACCATACAGGGTTTTTAGGACGTGGAAAAGAAAAGAATGGTGGCAAATTCTAACACCATCAGAAGATCTTGAACAACAGCAAATGCAGGATGAAAGAATTGTGGGAAATTCTGGAAGCTCACATTAAGGAAACCATAACACTCACACCTTGAGATACAAAAGACCTTGAAGCAGACTCTACATAAAACCAAATTCTTCAGAATTGGGGAATAAAGAAAATACCTCAAAATAATTCACAACTCTCCAATTTGGCTCAACAAATGATCAATGCAGAATTTTGGCAGAAACCTCCATCTGGCACTTTCAAATTGAATTTTGATGGGGCTTCCAAAGGAAACCCCAGCCCTGCAGCCTATGTTGGAGTAACTAGGGACTCCCATGGTATAATTCTTAGTCTCTACTGGGGAAGCTTTAGTTCAGGTACTAATAATCTGGCGGAGCTAGATGGATTGGTAAATGGTGTCACATGGGCGATTTAGAACCAGAGAACACCGCTGATAGTTGAGGGAGACTCAATGGTGATAATCAACCTCACTCGGAGAATCATGCATGGGGTGACCATTAACCAGGTTTCACATAACTAGAGGTGGGAAGGTTGGCTCTCGACACTTAGAGAAAGACTCAGTAACACACTTGCACTAAGCTTCTCTAACATCAAAAGGTCTGGGAGCAAGGTGGCGGACATCCTTGCGAACGAAGGGGTGGGAAAGGAATGTTCTTTCCATGTAGAAAATATCTCGGATAAATGGAATAGGTGATTATGGGAGAAGTGTGAAGAGGTTGTAGATGGCGAAGTTTGTGGGACCAATTAGAATCTTTCCCCGAGACATGACAAGTGGGCGATCTTTAGACCTCACGCCTCATCTAATGCAAACTTCCCCTCAGCACGTAGCTGATCCACTCACTCGGGATCCTCGATGGAAAGACACATGATGCAACATGTAGATTCCAACAGTCATTCCTTGAGGTCAGGATGGAGGGATGTCGAGGTGATAGCTCCTCCACTTAGCATTTATCTCATGCAATCGGATGGTAGCAGCAGTACATTTGTTGAGCATGAGAATGAATGAGGTGATGAAGATGGAAGGCCAAAGCTCATAGTGCTAGAAGATATGGGCTCAGGTTCATGTCTTTAAAGGCGGATCTCGCTCAGACCCATGTGAGGAACACAAATCCAAATGACGGTACTAAATGGTTAACGGGTGGTGAGAATTCAATCATGGGTACTACTTCTGATTTCATCATCCGAAGGAGCACCAAAAGGCCATTAAATATGGATTCAATGTATAATCTCTCACATGTGTCAAGGTATTGGAGCAGGTATAGGAGAATTAATCACCGCAAGACAAATGTTTCCCATGGCCCAAATTGGAAACATTGGAGAAAGTAGAGAATTCATCACTCCATTCCCAAGCGCATGAGTCCTGCTATTTATAGACAAGAGGAAGGGGATAAGACAACCTACGCCAATATTTTTCAGGCCCTTGTCTATCTTCCTGGGGTAATCTGGATCAGAGTTTTTCATTTTAGCAGGCCTTACCAAGGGAGGCATAGAAGTGATCAAATTGTTAGCACTTCCTTGATGGCTTGTTCTGCCAGAGGTTCCTACTTGGCCGAGAAGGGCCCAACCCCTCTGTTGTTCAATTGGGGAACCCAATACATGGCAAAGACACTACAGATAGTGGAATTGCTAATAGATATCAAGGATATGGAGTTAATTAAAGAGTATGAGACTCACTAGGGAATAACACTCATAGTGATCCCATTCTGGAAGGGGCATGTCCTACTAGAGAGGGAAATACAAGCCAAACTCTAGTAGGCTTGCGGTATCAAAGAAGCATTGGCAAGCATCAGGAAAGGCCACCAAGAGGCTACTACTGGCTTCTGCATGCTGGAGTCGCTGGCCAATGATCTGCAGGGTAGAATTGGAGAACACCCTGCAACACCTCCTCAATAATTAGTGAAACCAATGCCTTAGGGAGGCGGGGTGGCCCTATCCAGAATTGGATGAATTTTGCTTGGTTAACAAGATCTGGTTTGATTTTATGGTTTTTACTACTTTTTAAGTAAACTCGGGCTTCTCGGTCCTAATGGTTTTGTTGTAAATACCCCGCTTATAATTGGCAGTTATGTTTAGTTTTGTTTCTCATGAGCTATACCTTCATGCTCAAGGGTTATGGTTCTCCTTCACTCCAGAAGGAAAGAATAGGAAGCTTCAGGTTGTCGGGGAATATTCTCGGTAGAAAAGCTTCGCTCCGCCGAGAATCCCCCTAGCTAGTCGAGCCTGAATGTAACTTTTTTGTAACTTTTTGTACCATGAGTAATATGAAGTCCTCTACTTATAAAAAATAAAATATTAAGGAGTTGCATCGCTGCCAAATGCAAACAGTAGGTTGATATTCTCAGTGAAAAAGAACTCCATAAACCCATTAAAAAAATGTTTTGGATTTGTTATCTACATAATTTTTAAATACCAGATTGAATAATGCTTCACAAGAAATTTCCAATGTTATTTTTAGCTTTGCTATGCTATATTTCGAAATGGTGGAAGGATAAGGATAGAGCAGACTGTTGTTACAACGAATCGTCACAGAATGAAGTTTATGTGAAGTTGCAACAGGAAGTTTTTGCTTTTCTAATGGCTATCCGACGAAATCAACAATTTAATATTAAAAGATGCACAAAATAGATGTTCATTTCATGAGAATAGTTATGTATTTTACAATTTAGTTTGTTAATGTTGTTATGAATGAAATTCATATTAAAAAATGAAAACTTATCCAGATTATATATAATCTTAAGTTAATAATTTTTAAAAATGGTATGTTTAACATGACCTGATCATTCCTTCTCGGATGGAAGGATTTTTTTTATCAGTAGCATAATAATTTAATGATTGTCGGTCTGCCGCAACTGATTTTAGGTCTCTAAAGCTTAGAGATATTTACACTTTCGTCTTGACCCTTGTCTTCAATTATGTTCTTACCTAAAACTCTCTTTAGAGCTTCATTGTGGTGAGGGTTGATATCCTCACCAGATTTATTGTATATGGGAGATGGAGCTTTCTTTAAATTTGTACAAACGCAGAATTATCCATCTCACAGATACAAGAAGTATCAACCCTCACCATAATGAAGCTCTAAAAAGAGTTTTGGGTAAAACCATAATTGAAGAGGACCACAAGGGTCAAGTGGGAAGTGTACATGTACCTAAGCTTCAGAATCCAGTTAAACTATGTGCAGTACATGATTTCCCTCCTGGTTGTGGCCGCTAAGCATCTCTTGTTGCACCTGAAAGTTATATATCTATACCCCAGAGATGTCTCATACTCCATGTTTCAACTTCTCGAGTTTATTCCTCTTTCTATGGCAAAAATGTTTCCATGTGATCAACAAGCAATACCTATTAACTTTTACCCCTAATTTCCATTCTGATGGAGTGAAAGAAGGAAGTCCACAACTTTTCAAACAAAATTTCCATTCAAGTGCTAAAGAAAGTGTCAAATCTAGAGAAAACCTAGAGACTAGTTTAGTTTTGTGAAGCAAGAAAATGGTTCTGGAAAGGAAGATGGTGCTAGCTACAATAGAGAGAATAGAAACATGCTTTCATATAGACAAGCATGGAAAGAATCATGGTATCTTTCTCAACATTCTAAAGAAGCAAGACAAATTTTTTTGTAAAAGTCCAAGGTGCGACCTAAAACAGGTAACATTCATCAGCTTGCGAATATGATCAACAAGGTTGCCAATATGATCAATAAAGAAGCCACCAAATACCATTCTACAGTCAAGGTTCATAATACAAATGGAAAAGATCCATATAAGGTTGTGGAAACCACTAACGAGTTATGTTTAAAGATTCTAAGAATCAGTGATCAACTCTCTCTCTTTGCCTAAGATTGTGAAAAATAACCCCCTAGTTAGTGCCATCTAAAGCTTTGACAATTGCAGTGCCTCTTTCTAGAAAAACCCACTTCCCAGTCAAAAGTTGAGCCTTGCAATCATTTCAGGTAGTCTGCCAAAAAAATTTGTAGAATGAGGAAGCCTGTGGTAAAGAGCGTCCACTAGCTGGTAAATGTTTGCTTTAAAATGTCTAGAATGATAACTAAGATCACTTGTATTAGCAATTACAAGCAATATTCATATAGACACAACTATTTACTTTTAAGGTAAAAAATATGCAGGAATAAAAGTAGCACTAACAAAGATCTCCATTAACTTGGACAAAAAAACTGACACCTGGGCCAAGTAAGCTAGTCACCACTCATCTCTAGGCCACTTTACAATGAAGATTCCTTGAGCCTTATAAATACTTCCTTACATGCAATACCATGAGATACAAGAAACCATGTGCCCAAACTATGTGCTAGACCCAAACCACCATCGAATCATTCCTGTGTCAAGGTTAAACCTAACAAGGTCTATCTCCCGACTTTACGGGTGAGTTAGCAAGGGTATTGATGCCTTACCATTGCTTGTCCACACACATTTTAGTTAATCTAGTTCTTGCATATTCATCACTTTGTCCAATGTTGTAGGTGAGTCATTGATGGGGCACCCTACTCTAACAAATCACGGCCATTATCTCCCATCTATGGGGCACCCTACTCTAACAAATCACCCCCATTATCTCCCATCTATGGGGCAGCCTACTCTATCAAATCACCCCCATTATCTCCTGTGGACACATTGTTTCTCAAGGGCTTACAAATAATGATTTGACAATCACTTTTTTTTGTTGTAATGTAACTTTGGAAGAAATTATTCATTGTATTATTTGTATTATTATTATTATTATTATTATTTGTTGTACTTCAGGGATGTTTTTCCTCTATTGGAGATGTCGTTAATGTAATTGATCATGTAATATTCGAGGTAAAAACTCGGTTGTAAGTCTAGGAAATAGTCCGCAAAAAAATATGTATAAAATGTATTTTTGACTCTCTTTAGGAGAGGTCGGCCCACTATGGTCCAAAATCCATCTCTCTTGGACCAAAAGGTCACACAACTAAGGAATATAAAACAGGAGGCACCCTCCCTCATTTGTACACACTGCATGATAAAGTAAGTTTTCTCCAATGATTACAGAATCAAAAGTCAGGAGCATGAATGATTAGGTTTTTCTTTTGTTGTTGATTCCCAACTTTTGGAGTGCCAATTGCCTAAATGAGAAGTTGGTATGGATGTTGTGTTTTGTGGTGTTTTCGACTCTAAATTGCAAAAGTTAGGAGTGTGTAGTACTTTTTTGTTAATAGTGCCGATTTCTGTCTCTTCACTATACATACGCAAAAGAAAGTGTAAGGGAAAGAAAAAGTCGAACAATGATAATTTAGCCACTCGAAGCGGAATTTTACCATTGATACTAATTAAGGGGTTCCAAAATTTTTACCATCAGAAACTTTTCTTGCGCAGTGTTCTTCAAATGTCTATTTTTATGAATGAAGGAATAATAAACAGTATCAGGGTAAAGGAAATGTCAAGCTGGACCAATTCATGTGTCTCTCATTGCCTCAAATGACACGTGAGGTGGACAGGGACATCACAAAAAGTCATCAATATAATGGATTATCCACATTGGATCTATATCTAAGAAGCAGACACATACTTTCCTTTACATAAATCCCTTAATGTCATTCCATTGGATGACATAGAGAGAGAGGGGGGTGGCATTTCCATCCCTTTTATTGCCTCTATGTTGTCCATAACACATTATCTATATGCGAGGCATTTCCATACCTTTTATTTCCTCTATGTTGTCCATAACACATCATTTATATGGGGGTGGAGCATCAAAAAAGAGAAAGAAGCCCCCTCGGGTTGGTTGTAGAGATTTGCATCAAGTACATCGAACACCAAGGTGTGGTTCATCATCTATATTCTTTTGTTAATATAAAATGGCATTATTTATATGATTCTTTGTTTCTTTCTTTATCTAGTTTCTTTTGTGTGACATTGTATGGATTATGAATAGTGTCTTTAGTTTCTTTTTATTGTTGCATAAAATCGTTTTGATCTGCTACTCAATATTGCATAACCTTTGAGTGCATAATTTTGGTACATCTAGGTGATAGAACACCAATAATGGTTTTTATGGTCATATACTAGAGATGAATCTTATCATTCATCCTTGGTTGTGTATGTGTCATTTCAAACTTCTCTCTAGGTTAATTTTACATTTCCTTCTTGTTGTTTGCTTTCTATTTCATGTTATATCCCCACATGCAAATGACTTAGGCAGAAAAACCCATTTTTGGTCTGAGTGATAAACATGATTTAGAATGTTCCTTTGAATTGTTGTGTTTGAAATTTGAAATATATTCCTTTTTCATTCTTAGAAAAGTACTTGGTTTTGCTTAAAGAAAAAATTTTCATTTATCATGAGTATTAAACATTATCCTTTCTTTTAATTGCACTTTTTATTTACATTTCAAAAAAAAAATTCGTCGTACAAACGGCATGTGCACACATATGACACCCTAAATTAAAAAATACTTGGTCCATGAAACCAAGATAGACTCATGAGTTTTCAAAGTTTGAAATATTAGATTGCGAGTATGTGGGTGACAATTGTAGGGTATATTCCAATGTTCTACATTCTATCCCATGGGTGGTTAGATTGATTGTTTAAGAGAAAAAGTGGATTTAGATAAGGTTCTTCATGGGAATTGGATGTGGTGAAGCTCTTTACTACCTCTCAAGCGATCAGACCCATTTTTTGATGCCCAACATGAGAATTGTTATTTGGTTTCAGTTTGTTTTAAACTCCTCATACGTCCTTTCGAATTATAGTCTTCAGATGTGTTTAAATCAATATGAAATGTGGTGTAAGACTTCATTGAGGAGAATCAAATTCACTTAGTTTGAAACTCAAGTATCAATGGCTAGAATTATTGTGTACCTAGACTTTTTGGAGGACCCAGAAAAGAAAATTATTTTGTAAAAGGGAACTTACTCCCACTGGAATAATTTGGACTATATTGGGGTTCCCTTTCTCTATGTGTCATTTAGAAAACATGGTTACTTAGCACATGAATGTGAGTTGAAGCTCTCTAAATTCATATAGGTTAAAAATATGAATACAAATCCTTTAGATAATTGAAATAGGTCTTTTCCAATGAAGCATGAGCTAGAAAATACAAAATAAGAAGGAACCGAGGGTGGGGAAATGGGTTAAACTTGATGGGTGTGCCTAATAAAGCTCTCTTGAAGGGTGGTGCTACTTCAAAAACCAATCATCACACCTCTCCTTCTCCATTTTGTGAGGAAAATCTAGGGGAAAAAATTTAGCCTCATGAAAATGTTGAAGGATATACTTTTTAGCTACAGTCCTTAGATGCTTCAGGAAAGTTTGAAAATTACCTTCTCTTATATTTAAGGAAATGGTTTTGTCTCATTGTCACATTTGAAAAGGATAGTCTTCTTATCGTTAAACTTCTTTCTATGGTTTTCAGGTTCCTATGATTCCTTCCATCAATCTATCATGATTTACTTCAAATCCTATTAGAAGGGGTTTTATACTAATGATTGGTCCCTTAAATCATGCTTACATGAATCTAAATCCACTGTGGTCACTCCCAGTGCTCGAAAAATTGCGAAAGTGGAGGGTAAGATTAGTATGGGGGATCGAATTATATACCATTTAAGATCTTGATATAAGGTTCTAGGGTTAGTACATCCTGGAGTAGAAGGTGGATTGAGTATGGGTATTTGAAATGATGGCCTAGGGCTTGTAAGGGGCTGAAAACATTTTCTTTCCATTGCTCAAGGAAAATAAAAAGGAGATTTCATATTGGAAGAAAAATTCAATTACCAAGGTCCTTAAAGATAGAACAACCCCATTTAGGCGTGAATCACCATTACTTTTTCTTTGAAAATTTGAGATATGGGAAACACAATGAAAAATCTGTCCCAGAAGAGGCTTATGTAAGCATACAAGCTTGGATTTGTTTTTATTCAAAAATACATGAGATAAGGGTGCAAAATCTTCAGACATTTAGGGAAGGTATTTTGGGACTAGGAATTCATTCATATTGCTTTAGTTAGTAAATTAGTGGGACTCACCTTGTGATGGAATATACGATATTTCTTATGCACTAAATCCTTTTCATTTGAATTATCTCTTAGTGCATCCTTATTCTCATAGGATTTGGAGCCATTCATCTAATGATGTGGGTTTATTAGATCTGGAGTTGGAAAAGATCATTCTCGCTTGGAAAAAATTGAGAGTGTGTGATGCAAGTATTGTAAATAGGTTGGAAAAAGAAAAGATTTCGTTTGTGTCCAGTATAGGATAAGAAAGTGGGTAGGGGTTGAAGGAAAATGTCATCACCCACTGACTTTCTCAGAAATGGGAAAGGAACGAATAAAATTGACAAGTACTCTAAAATTCAACTCATCCTTGTCGGAACAACAGGAGTTTACTAAATCTATCAAGAAAACCTAAATCCCATTTGATGGGACTTTGTCAAAGTATAATTGCTTGTTGTTTCAGTCAAATTTGAAGAGGTTTGTTATAGCTGATTTTACCACACTTGGTAGATCACATCATTATGGAAAACCATGTCCCTATGCAGACTCCTTGGATCCCCTTTGCTCAAATTATGCTTTGATGTCCCAAGAAAGTCCCCAAAATATATATGTTTATGTGTATATGCGACGAATTTTAAAGCAATATCCACGTGTACACACAACGTTTTAGCCAATACCGGTGTACATCGAGAAATTTGCATGAAGACAAAAGTTCTTGGAATTTTCCTCATAGAGTCCCGATCAGATTGATGCTTGGCCTTCGATATGCCTTCAGAATAGTCAGACTTGGCTCTCCATTTCCCATTTCGAGGGATATATATTGAGCCTCTTGGATGCATTGAAGGAGGAGAATTCTGAGAGATAGAAAAATATAGCTTATTGTTTCCTTACTTGTTTATACTTAAGTCTGCACCCCTTTGTCCCTTTGGAGCACATAGTGTTGCTCTTTCCAATATTTCCTTTTATTTCTAATATTTCCATTGTGATGTAGGATTGAAGTGGTGGAGGCCTAGGTGAAGGAATTGACTTCTCTGGTTCGAAGAAGTTAAGTGGTTGTCATTGTTCTAACTCTAGTTTTTTTAATAGAAATATCCATTTCTTGTCCAATACATGTGCATAAATATGAATATTGTATCCATGGATGTAGTTATTTTTCTTCTACATCATGTTTTATAAATGATAAAGTAGGCCTAACACTTTTATATATAGCATGCTTGTCTTGTTTGTTGTTGTTGAGAGTGAATTGTGAATGCAAGTGTGTTGGAAAATCTCAACAAGCATCTACATCAATTGTCTGGAATAAGGTACGCTTCATATCCCTTAGTGTTAGATGTATTTATTTCTCTTACATATGGGAACGGATTGATTTCTAGTGTCAGTCGGTTTGTTTTGGTATACCCCAAGCCATAGGAAGCTTCTCTCTGTAACAGAATTTGCTATTCCGCTGGGGAGGTTCCTTGTTTTTCATTGGGGATTGAGTGCACAATGTGCTTGAATTGCTATCCTTTTTATGATTTTCTGTGTCGGGTCCAGAAGTATGTTTTCTCATTAGTGTTCTGTTGAATTAATTTTGATCTTGTCTTATCATTTCCTCCCCTCTTTCTTCATGTATGTGATTTTTTACTTCACAGCTATGTATACATGCAGGTTATTCCTGAATAGTCACGTATACACGTAGGTTTTATGTGAAGAGTCATGTATGCATCTATTTTGAGTTTTATTTGCATGATTGAGTGTTTCTGGGTGAATTTTGAATGTTGCTAACTCTTCCTGGGTATTGTTGGTGTCTGTATACTACCTCTATTTTTGACTAGAGACCCTTTTTTATTTGTTTTTTATTAGATGTTGTTCTTGTAATATTATTTCCTTTTTGTTTTGGTATTAGTGCATTAGATTTGTTTTATCTTGGTTCCTTGTTTGGTTTTTCTATAAGATTTGCTGCAAATTCTGAGAGTTGTAGAGTCTTTTGTTGCTTTTACATATCATTTATTTCAAAAGTACAAAAATATTTTATATTTGGCATGTTTATGATTTTTTGCATTTTGCATTTGCATGGTACTTGCATTAGGTTTAATGACTGAAGTTATAGTCAGTATTTATTATAAGAATCATTGTATTGTGATTTTAATGAAAAATATGCATCTAAGGTAGTGGCATACCCCATTTTCCCATTTAGATAGAATTGCACTTGGCATGGTTTGTTAGGTGTTCACATTTACTTTCACACTAAGTCATAACATCATTGGTTGCATGATCATTTCCTTTGATTAATCAAAACCACTAAAATCAACGCTTAATTTAAAATGAATTACGCATTTTTATTTGATAGGGTACATTAACAAGTTTAGATTTTAGAGTCTTGGAATAGTTCATTGTGATTAAATTCTCCAAGACTACTAAACAAAACAAGTAGGATCCTGCTGAGGTGAGAGAGTGAAATACTTGGTATAATTAGTGTTCTCAAAAGGATCCTCTTATAAAAGAGTTAAGCACGAGGAACCGTACACGATTTTTGTTAGGATAGTCCATGGCCACTTTCTCTAAGTGCTCGATATATTTCCAGGATGTTCTTCATATATAGGATTTTTTAGGTATCGGTTGGTGCTTTCAAGATTCGAAATTTCCTACCCTATCCATACGGTAGATCCCTCCTGCAACTCTCCTCTTGAGAATTGGTTTTATTGGGGTGACCTTAGTTTCCTTACCTAGGTTTCGTAGGGGGTACTTACAGATGTTATTATGTGAGTGTCCTGGACAGATAGGGGTCAAACAAAACAGTGGATTTATGAATTGAAGATGAGGGACACTATAATTGGTTACACACCTCTTCTTGTAGTGTATGGGACTCTCAAGCCTCACCTAGGAGATACATACCTGCTAAACACAGGAGTTCACTTATCCTCCCCTTGGGTTGCTTACATTTTTCCTGTGGATTTTCTTAGGAGTGTGCTCTGTGTGCACTAGATTTTTCTATGGTTCATAATTAGTTTGAGTATTTTTATTTTTATTGAGTAATTGTGGATCTTGGAGCGAAATTTTGTCATTATCAATGTTTAGCGAGTCTTCCTCCTTCTACATCTCCTCCTCCTTCACGAAAGAGAACCAGAAATTTCATGTGGACCGATACTCAGTTTGATTCACACACCGATCTCACTATGAGTCATACATATGAGATCCCAGACCATCCCCCTTCTCCAAGCTAGTGGGGGGGGGATGTATCTGATATTTTATATGGGACTCTAGAAGAACCCGATCACTTTGAGGTTGGGATGTCATATAATGTGATATCACAATTTCCAAATTATGTAAACACAAACTACAGATATTCTTCACATAGGTCAAGTGGTGAGACTTATTTGATACCCTCTAGAACTGAACCATTTAAATTTGGCATGATATACCTTTCAGAGACAAGTCCCTCATTAAATGTAAGATTGGGTGTTGACCCTAGTGCTATGCCTGGGGACATTACTATTGCTTTCCATGTGGATAGGTTTGGTGGTGTTCATATTGCACCTTCCACTCTTGCAGTGGGACGATCTTCACACCCGTTAGCTAGGCCTAATATTAATGTCCCCATTAGTGGGATTGTCCCTAGGCATGTGAACATTGGAAACATGATTTATATTCCATCATATGCTACATCATCTTCGACACTTGTTCCTTCAAATGTGTTTCTAATGACGCATCATCCCCATGGTCCTTCATGTCGTAATACTAATACTATCCATGTTGTTCCCGATTCTTCCCACATCGTAGCGTCAGAAGGCTATGTGCCTCCTTATGTGTTGGCAGGGTATGTATCACCTTATATAACACCTTATGTACCACCTTATGAGTTCAATATTCAACCTGATTATCAGTCGTACAACTAAGGCTTTGTAGAACCCCAGTCTCAAGGTATTCTAAATTACAATATTCCTGAGCTAAAGATCCTCCACTAGCTGGTAAATTATTTCTTTAAAAATTATGGAATGAAAACTAAGATCACTTGTATTAGGAATTACAAGCAATAAAATATAACAATCTGGCCAAGTGAGCTAGTTAGCACTCACCTCGAGGCCACTTTACAATGGAGACTCATTAAGCCTTATAAAGATGTCCTTATATGCAATACCATGGGCTATAAGAAAGCATGTGCCCAAACCATGTGCTATACGAAAAACACCATTGACTCATTCCCAAGCCAAGGCACCATCCCTCATCAAATGTTTACAGAGGAATTCCACATACACCCCCTTATCACCTAGTTATATATCCCAACTTTACTGCTAACTTACCATTGGTATGCATTCCTTAACAAGTCTTACATCTATATGTATTTTACATTCAAACTACTCCAATATGTTTTTTTCATGTGTCTTCATGTTGACTACACCATCACCATCCATTCCTTCATCCTCTCACTTTTCCATGATCGTGTTCTTTCTTGCCATGCCATGCCTTGCATTCTTTCCATCCTTCTTTCTTTGTCATTGCTTGTCCACACACATTTAAGTTGATCTATTTCTTGCATATTCGTCACTTTCTCCAATGTTGTAGGTGAC
The DNA here is from genome assembly GCA_001517045.1 of Pseudotsuga menziesii. Taxonomy (NCBI): domain Eukaryota; kingdom Viridiplantae; phylum Streptophyta; class Pinopsida; order Pinales; family Pinaceae; genus Pseudotsuga; species Pseudotsuga menziesii. The sequence continues at coordinate 25,616 of LPNX010691073.1, forward strand.
TCATCGATGGGGCACCCTACTCTAACATATCACCACCATTATCTCCTTTGGAGATGTTGTTTCTCAAGTCCTCACACAGAATGATCTATGAGAATCACTTTTATTGTTGATAATGTAACTTTAGGAGATATTCTTCATTGTATTATTTGTATTATTATTATTATTATTATTTGTTGTACTTTTATTGTACCTCATTTTGGGGATGTTTTCCCTCTGATTGGAGATGTCATTAATGTAATTGGTCATATAAGAGTCAAGGTAAAACCTCAATTGTAAGTCTGGGAAATAGTCCCCAAAATAATATGTATAAAATGTATTTTTGAGTCTCCTTAGGAAAGTTCGGCCCAGTATGGTCCAAAATTCGGCCCTATTGGACCAAAAGGTCACACAAATAAGGAATATAAATAGGGGGGCTCCTTCCCTCATTTGTACACACTGGAAGATAAAGCAAGTTATCTCCAAGAGAGAAGAACACAAGTTCAACAATGAAGATGAAGAAATAGTAGTTGAAGACATCTTATCTTTGAGTTTTCTATCTCTACCTAACACTGTACTGAGTGACAAATCTATACAAAAGAATTTGTTATGTTTTCTCCCTTGTAGTTTCTGAGGATAAAATATTTTTGTCTTTATTTTTGTTGTGCTTGTCTATATTTTAGTGATCCTAGTAAATTAGATTAAATATTTCATATATTCAAATTAAACTACAAACTCTAACATGGTATTAGATCCACCCTGAAAGAAGGCACTTTGCAGTTGCGAAAACTAGGGCTTCTAAGTTCTAGCAATTTTCTCGATAGTATTTCCATAAAAGAGGGTTAGGATAACTCACCTAAGGGAGGTGCATATTTTGATGGAGAAATATTCCATATTAGAGAGGTTTCACTTTTTTACCATGGAACACTATGGGAAGGAACTAGGGAAAAAACTACGAAAATATAGAAGGAAATAGCGAAGGAACTAGGGAAATAGTGAAGAAGTGATATTTTATAACGAATAGTTTGGTTGGTTAACTGGAGAGATATAGTGTTTTGACTTTAATGTAAAGGTGGAATTTTATAATGAGTAGTTTGATGGGTTAACTTGAGGGTTATAGTTTTTTGAGCTCAGTGTAAAGGGTTTGATGGTTTCTTTTAAGTTAACTTTTTAAATGTGTTTTATTTAATGTTTTTATCAAATTAAGGATTATAATTAGATTTGATGAGTTTATAGTGGATACTACTTGGGAAATGGGAAAAAACATTAAAGAATTTCTTTATGTAGTTTTATTTGAGAAAAAAAGAAACCCCTTAAAAATATCTATATTTAGTTATTAGTATACAAATTTATTTATTAATTATGGCTAGACGTCACATGATAACCCTTATGTGCATACACAGGGGTTTGATCCCAACAAGTTCACTTCATTTTCACTCCCATTCCATTTGGAAAAGACCATTTTGGATAAGTAATTTTGTTTCTCGTAAGGAGTTAAAAATTCTAGAATGATAACTAAGATCACTTGTATTAGGAATTACTAGCAATAAAATATAACAATAATATGTGAGAAATAAACATTAAACGAAACATTCACATAGACACAACCATTTACGCTAGAAAACTCCATGCATGGAAAAACTAGCACCAATGAAGTTCTTCATTAACCTAGCCAAAATGGGCCAACCGAGCTAAGTGAGCTAGTCACCACTCACCTCCAAGCAACTTTACAATGGAGACTCATTAAGCCTTATAAAGAATTCCTTACATGCAATACAACAAGCTACAAGAAGCCATGTGCTAGACTCAAACCACCATTGACTCATTCTTGAGTCAAGGTTAACCCTAACAATCCCCCTTTTAAAATTGATTTGGAGTAATGACCAACCCCGTTTAAATTTTTAGCAAGGAATTCCACATACACCCCCTATCACCTAGGTATATCTCCCGAATTTACCGGTAAGATACTGAGGGTATGCATGCCTTACAAGGTCTTAAAACCATATTCCCATTTACATGCAAACTACTCCATCAATTTTTTTTAGGTGTCTTCTTGTTGACTACACCATCGCCATCCATTGCTTTATCCTCTTGCTTTTCCATGCCTTATTTCTTGCTCTCCATGCCATGCCTTGCATTCTTCAACATGCTTCTTTCTTTTCCATTGCTTTTCTACACATATTTTAGTTCATCGAGTTCTTCCATATCCGTCCCTTTCTCCAATGTTCTAGGTAACTCATCGATGTGGAACCCTACTGTAACAGATCATCGGAGGACACGTTTCTCAACGTCTGATATAAATTGATGTGATAATCACTTTTTTTTGTTGATAATGTAACTTTAAAATATAGTCTTCATAGTATTATTTGTATTATTATTATTATTATTATTATTATTTGTTGTACTTTTATTGTACCTCTTTTCAAGGATGTTTTCCATTTGATTGGAGATGTCACTAATGTAATTTGTCATGTAAGAGTTGAGGTAAAACCTCCATTGTAAGTCTGAGAAATAGTCCCCAAAACTATATGTATACAATGTACTTTTGAGTCTCCCTAGGAAAGGTCGATCTAGCATGGTCCAAAAGTAGGCCCTATTGGACCAAAAGGTCACATAAATAAAGAATATAAATAGGGAGGATCCCTCCTTGATTTGTACACACTGCAATATAAAGAATAAGGATAAGAATATAGGTTCACTGGAGAATAAGAAGAAGAAGAAACCAAAGACATATTATATTTGAGTTTTCTATATCATCCTCACATTGTACTAACTGACGAATCTATATAGAAGAAGTTGCTAGATTTTCTCCCTTATGGTTCACGAGGATGAAATATTTGTATCTTTATTTATGTTGTGCTTGTCTATCTTTCAATGATCCTATTATATAAGATTAAATATCTAATATATTATAATTAAATTGCAAACTCTAACACAAAATTAGAGCCACCCTGAAAAAAGGCATTGTGCAGTTGCAGAAACTAGGGATTCCAAGTTCTAGCAATTTTCTTCACAAAATTTCCAAAAAAGAGGGCTAGGATAACTTTCCTTAAGAGGCGCATATTTTGGTGTATAAAGAATCCAGATCATAAAAGTTTCAATTTTTTATCATGGGACACCATGGGAAGAAACTAGGGCATCAAGTTTTTTGAAGTTTCCATTCAGATTTTTTGGAAATAGACCTCACTAGACAACTCACCTCAAGGAGGCACATATTTCTATCCAGGAATACTTTCAATACTCCAAAATAGAAAAATTAGGGTTTCTCTATGGAACCCTAGGTCAACCAAAGCAAGGATCTACTTGGGAAACTCAAATTGGTAAGATTTATTTCTTTGCTATTTCCATTTTAGATTCTCATATCAAAATTATGAATAACTCTAAGCTTGAGGACAAGCTTGAAGGAGATGAAAAATTACAAACATCAAAATATAGAATCTCTCTTATCCTAGAAGAGAACGATTTGGAAAAATATGTCACTCCAGAGATTGTAGAACCAAAGGGAGATGATGCCAAGGATACTCACAATAAGAAAATGATAAAATCCAAGAAGATAATTTCATACTAAATAAAAGATCATCTCATACCTCATGTATCATCATTGAATACCTCGAAGAAGATGATTGATGCGTTAATCAATCCATTCGAATGGAAGAACATCAATCGGAAGATGACCTTGAGGAATCAACTCAAGAATGTGAAGATTCAACACTCATAAACCATTGAGTCCTACTTCACTAGGGTTTCTCAAATCAAGCAAAAATTAGAGGTTGTTGAAGTAAATGTCGAAGAAGGACATATTGTGATGACCACCTTGAATGGTTTCCCAATATCATGGGACTCATTGATTCAAGGGATATGTGCTAGAAAAAATATAATCAAGTTCAACAGATTATGGGAAGAATGCACTCAAGAAGAAGCTCGATTAGTGTCAAGAGAACAAAAGATGGAAGTTGATGATGATCAATACCTAACAACACATGCAAAGAAGAATAGAAAGAAGAGGGAGGATCACCCTCATATAAGGCCCTAAAAATTCAAGAAGAATTGTAGACCTCAAAAGTATTGCTCCAATATAAGATGTTTCACATGTGATGAGAAAGGTCACTTTGCAACAGATTGTCCGAGAAACAAAGTATCCACCAAGACCATAAACAATAAGAGGCATCATAATCATATTGAAAAAGAGGATGAACTAGAAAGGAAAAGAAGAGGCATTTCATTGCTTGTAAGGAATATATTTTCCTTACAGAAACTTTCTTTGGAATGCCTTGAACCTTCACTTGGTTCCTTTGGCTATCTGTACAAAAGATTTTTGTAAGAAATCGAGCATGGCATGGTGTTGTTCGAACTAGTCCATGCTGATAATTATATCATACAATCGTAAGGGTAGGATATTCAAGTTTACCTTTTTAGGAAAACCATTCAGGTTTACTTCACAATATTTAACTATTTTCGAAACTTTCCATTTTGTACTAGTGGCTAACTGAACAAGCCAAGGTTTATCATGTTTTACATTGCGTAGTTTGCATTGATCAACAATTTTGGGTGAAACATAGCTCCGGCAAGCACCGAGGTCAATAAGTATTGAAATAGAAGTGTTCAAGACATTACCTTCTATCTCAACCATGGTATCTTGATGGTATTCCTATTGGCTATCCAAAGCTGCATAAATCTGTGGGGTTCCAGCCATGTCCTCTATGGTTGGTTCTTCCTGTAAGTTGTGAAAGACCCCATTGGTCTTGTTCTTACAATATCGGACATAATGAGCCCCACTGCACTTCCAACATTTTATATCTATCGTGGCAGCATTGGCTCCCTCAACTGCTACTGGCTTGTTAGCATTTGAAGCTGATACGTATGGTTTCATACCTGATTTATTAAAGTTCTTGTTAGCTAGAAAACTGTTGTTTTGTTTCTCGTATGGGGGTGGGTTAAAACCTCTTTTGTGGTTATCAAAGAAGTTCCTAGACTTGTGTCTATATTTTTCATGATCTCTTTCCTTAGTTGTCCATGCTCATAGGAGATCCTAGCTTTGTGCAATGTGGTGTCCAAGGTTTTAGGCATACCGAACTCAATCCTTTCCCAAAAGTTGGGAGGAAGACATCCTAAAATAAGATGGATTTTTACCCTTTCATCCTTGATGTATGGTACATAATGTAGCATATATAGAAATATGTTAATAAAAGCATCCATAGTCATGGATCCCATACGTAGTTTTTGAAACTTTTTTACTTCTCTGTTGAAGAATCTTTTCGACATATAATTTTCTTGAAGTATTTTGCAGAATTTACAGGCTAGCGTATATCCCTTATCTCATATTTCTTGGTGTGTTTTAAATCTCTCCACCATATTGTTGCTTTTCCATTTAAGTTATAGATGGAAAGATGAGCCTTCATCTCACTTGAGTAGTTATGAACTCAAAAATATTTGCTCATACCCAGTAGCCATTCTTCATCTTTCTCTCTCATGTTTACTTCACCTTCATAGGTTCGAGATCTTATTTTTTTGAACTCCCCATACAGGTTATCATCGTTTCTTTGTCTCTTCCTGCATGGAGAAAGAGAGTAATCACTAGAAGGGATGGGATGATCTCGTTCCAGAGATTCAAAGGTATGTTCCTCTTTTTCTTCTTCTCTTGGGCTGCTGCCCCGTTTATTGTAAGGTTTCCTTTTTTACTTGTTTATGGAATGAGTGGGTTTCCCCTGTGGGATTCCTCCCATCATATTTATTAGTAATGCTTCATTTATGTCTTGATGTTCCTTTCTCTCATTCATACTATCTTCTCTGAAACTATGTAATTCTTCTTGAAACTATGTAATTCTTCTCTCATTTATGGCTTGATGTTCCTTTCTCTCATTCATACTATCTTCTCTGAAACTATGTAATTCTTCTTGAAGACTGTGTATGGTCTTCAAAATATTAGAATTTGGTTCCACCACCATTTCTGCTTCCTGGGTGGGGTTTTTATCTTCCCTTTCCCAGTCTCGTCTTCTTCAGTGTTCATGATCTGAACTATTCTGTAAAAATTTACTGTAAATTGCAAATTTTAAATCACAGGAAGAATTTCTGTTAGTTAACCATATTTACAAACATACTTTATTTTCTCTGCAGCAAGTTTTTGGTATCATGCCCATTGGTCTCTTAGTGTTGAAAGTGGGCTTTGATAGCACTTGCAATGTCTCTAAAAACTGAAAAAACAAAAATTATTAGGCTAGTTAGACACAACCTATTCTGGACATTATTTAAACTTGTGGAATGTGTCATACTCTATCGTACTGCTGAATTATCATAAGTTGTTCTTACGTCTTACTCCCTTGCTTCAGTTATGATTATTACTCTTTTTTACTATTTATGTTTATGATGTCGTAATGTTGATTACTATGTGATTGTTATGGTTACACTTTGTTGTGTATGTTAGATGCTTTGATTATATACTTCATTATTATTTTACATGTGCTTACGTTGTATACCTGATTCTAAATTAACTTTGTTTTCGGAACCAAAGTGGGTTGAGTGGCAAGACTAGGTCTCCCATGTAACTGTATGAGAGGTAAAAGTCTCTACTTGTCTAGCGGTCTTACTTGTTTTGTTTGAACTAAGGCACTCTTAATATGTTTACATGCAGGTGCACCTAGTGATGATAAACTTGTTACAGAAAGCAGAACGTTTGGCCACTACTGTTCATACTTGCTGCTAGTGACACCTATTGGTTGTTTATTACTCTCCTTTACAGACTTGTAGTATTGACAAGTTCAATACCACGCCTATCATTGCATGACACAACTCGATATTTTTAATGGCATTTAATGTTCTTGGGGTAATTATTATCAACTCTTCATACCCTAGTATATTTATATTTACATGTTTATTTTATGATAAGTAATTAACTTAAACTTGTGTTTTATTCTTTTACATGTTCTATGATTGTTGGTTAAGATGAAACTTGGTCTTATGTATATACCACATAGCATGGCATATTGCATATGCCATGGTATTAGGCTTAGAGCCTAAAGAGTTGGATGCATAAGGTCTTAACGTTTAAACCCTAAGGTAAGTGATATACATGTTAAAGTTGACCTTGTATCTCTTTGGGGTGGCGAATATATATCATAGTGTATGCCTATACATATGATATCCTAGACCTTGTATTAAACATTGGGTGGTGAATATATCATATTTTTAAACTATGTGGAAGGGGTTTAAGACCTTGCATACCATGGATGCATTCTATAATGCAACGCATGAGAACTATAGGGAAGTGGGTTTGGGTTTTGATAATTTCCAATAGGTTGGTGCCATTAATGTGCATTCGAGTGTGTGGCAGCTGAGACTTAGGGCTTGGATCACGATGGGCTTGGTCATTTTGCATCTCACTGCTTACGCTTTTCTCCTGCGCAGTATGGTGAATGCGACTTCCATGTGGTTTTTACATCATTCATTGTTTTTTGGTAGCTTACTCCACGAATTCATACTTCTTATTATCATGTCTCGTTGTGGTTGTAGGTTAAAGGGATGTCGAGGAGAGGCATGGTTCATATCATTGCAAAAAATTCATGGGCAAGGCCATTCCTTTACAGTAAGATTATTAACAAGTTTACACTTGTCCTCTCTTGGATTTCATGGTTGAGACTGTTTTTTATCTCATCGCTGGTTCGGGTTTGCTTGAGTTATGGTTTCAAAGGATCGTTTTGTTTTGGGGTTTGACAGTGGGGTTTTCGATGGATTTTGGGCTTGAGTTTAAATGTAGTGGAATGCAATTTAAACGATGGTTTTATCTATGAAGAGAAACTTGGTGGATTTGACAAGCTCTGCATGTAATTTGTAAATTCATTGTTTTGATTTCTACAATATAACAGTGGTAGCACCATTACTTGCTATGGTTCAATGGCTAGAGGAAATACTATGTATCTTGATTATGGTTTCAAACTACTATGTATATAAACTTGTGTTGCTTTGATGTTTATTATACTACAACATTTCATTCTATGGTTACTATTTATGTGATGTATGTGGAATTCACCTACATTGGATGTATTAGTTACTTGGATGACTTAAACAGCCAGCGCTAATCGCTTTTGGGGCCATGCCATGAATGGCATTGGAACCCACCATTGTGGCTATGATAATGAATAGATTCAAATTTATAGTTGGTGTTTTTAAAGTGTAAATGAGATGTTAAGGAAGGTTGTGGGTGTAAGCCCTATGTGGCAATTCGCTGATGTGAGTGATTCGTTGACAGGAAATAAAATAGTTTATTTAATTTACTGTGAAGTTTATTTATGGGCTGTGGCCATGGATTTACAACATAAGGATTTGTAAAGGTATTACGACCACTGTGTAATGATTTTAAGTTGGGTTTACAGCTTGTGTGTATTTGATACACTGTAGCTTTATAAAATATTTAGGACCTTACAGGGGTCAACCCTGGGCCATTTACGATATTGAGGGTTTATTATTTTCAACGGTTGCAATTTGGGCATTCTGAGTGTCCACGGGATTCAATCATCCGACCTCCTTGCACTTGCATAATTCTTAATTTAATATGGTAATGATGTGTTGGTTATTTTTTATATGGTTGTTGTAACTTGATTATTGTGTTTTAATGTTATGGTGGTTTTTAATGTAAAGGGCATCATATTTTATGTATGCAAATTGGAAAATGGGTGTCTACAAGATCTGTTCCTGCGACCTCGATACAAATTCTTGGTTATTAAATGATTTCTGTGTATGAAGTAATTAATGTGGTTTGTATTTATGTTGGGATTTGAAATTTATGGTGTACGATTCTTATTATGTACATTATGAAATTCTTAGATGATATGGGTTATATTTTATGCAATAGCTTCTTAATGTTTGATAATAATATTATTTGTTTATAATTTGTAAAAGTAATTAGTATAGATATTTATATATCGTGGACCATTTAGGGTCTCATTCATTTGGTCTGTTAATTGGTTTATGGCACTGTTTACTTATTGATTTCTTTTGGAATTTAAGTTCATATTTCCTATCTCTTAACACACACACACACACACACACACACACACACATATATCCTTTATTAGTTGACCTTTTTAAATTAATAGATTAGCTAACTATGTTATGGTTCTATTCTAGATACAAAAATTACTTCTGAACTAGCCTATTTAATTATAACATGCCTCTGCTGACAAATGAAATATGTTAGTAGAGTATATAGTCCAAAGGGCAGCTATGTAATAAACCTGAAATAAAACCTAGTTTGTAGGAAACTAACTTTAAATAGTAAAGATAATACAGAAGAAAAAATAAGGTGCAAAACTCTTAATAAATATTTATACATGATTTAAAATTACATAAGTGAACTAGTTGAATAAACCCAAGATAAATCTATCATGGGAAATAAATAACAGCCTAGGGTTATAATCTAAAATGTAAACCCTTAAAAGATTTGATAGGGAAAGCAAAAGCACCTAGGGTTAGAACATATAAGATAAACATTTTTGTAGTATGACCAGCACTTATTTTAGAAAAGGAAAATAAACAGTCCAAGACCTCATACCTATAAATTTGAAACTCCTTTAATGGTTGAATGCGTACACTCATTTTAACCAGCATTAGCAATCATAGGAAGATCTGACCTCTGTATTAGATAAATGAATCACTTGGGAACTACCACGTCCCACCCAACGATGACCCAGAACCATTCCTGGTTTCAATCTGAATCCCCCCGAGCTAGTTCAAACATGGAAGTAGCTCAGAGCTCCTAAGGTAGGGTTTCCCTAACTGGTATAGCAGGTCTAGATCGGTTCTCCTTTTTCCTTTCAGGAAATTATTCTCCAAGAATTCACTTGAGAAATAAAATAGGAAGAATAATGACTCCTAAAGATAGATGAGATATCCAAGCCTTTCCTTGGCTTGATACTTTATAGACATACTTTTTAGTCAAGGGGGCAGTTAAATCAAGAATTGCTTCATTTCTTGATTTAACCATTTTCATTTAATTTAGTACTTTTAATATTTAACTTAGGAACTTTTAGCTAGTTCCTAATTTGACTTTTATAGGTATTATACTATTTAATTTTTATCTTAGTAATAATAGTAATAGATGGAACTAGTCCGTTGATTGTAGCTTGGGTGGTTGGGATGAATGATTGTTAAACTCCGCACCCAGTTTCAAATCTTGTAAGTGATATGTTTGCTCTTGTTGAGCTTCTTTGTAATAAAATTTTTTTACACAATATGGGCACTGTACATGATAGTATATGTGAATGGTTAAGTAATGGTGGAGCAGCTCGTTGAAACGTAGCTAGGGTTTCCCTAGTCGTCGCCTCCCTTTCTACGTAGAGCTGAGTTCTGGCTGGATCGTTGGCTGCCGCTTCTCCTCGTGGTCTTAGTGTGGGGTTTCTTCTAGCTTCCACCTCTCTTGATGGTCAGTGTAGGGTTTCTTTTCCTGCCGCTCTCTCCCCATGGATCTCTAGTTTTCAGGTAATGGGCTCTCACTTCAAGCTCACGGCCTTGAAGGCCCTTGTTCAAGCTATCATTCCTCAGGAGGCTTCCCACACTCCCTCCAAGTTCATGAAAAATATGGATGAGATCGCTTATTTGGAGCTATCTCCTACGGATCCATGCCAGAAAGAACTCATCCTCTCAGAGAAATCCCTCATCGGCAAGTTCACAGGGTTATGGCCTAGCCCTAAGGAAGTGGATCTCTAGATCACAGAACATTGGAACCCTCTTCTGCAAGGACAAGTCTCTCTCTTTGCAGCTGTAAGAGGGTTTTTTGTTTTACTATTTCCGAATAAAGAAGAAAGAGATGTAGTCTTTCAATCGGGTCCCTTCTTCATGGGTTCGTGAGGCCTGTTCTTAGCCCCATGGACTCTGGGGTTTAACCCAGAAGCAGATATCACTGCTGCTCCAGTCTGGGTAAGACTCCCTAACCTCCCTCTTCATCTTTGGGGGAAAATCACTCTAATGGACATTGGTAATAAGCTAGGATTCTATCTAGATAGTGCATAACCAAAAGAGGGCCAGTTCAGATGCGCCCGTATCTGCATAGAGGTGAATCTAGAAAAAGGGCTTCTGGAGGCCCTAAAGCTCACATTAGGAGAATGGAGCCACATTCAATAACTAGATTATGAGCAGATTCCATTCAAATGTAACTTATGTCATGTTTACGACCACTTCACCAAAATCTATCCCAAGCTTGAAGAATCACAGAAACGAACAAATCTCTCATATTCCAAAGATATAGAGTTCCAGATGGTCACTAATCGACATCATCCTCCCCAATGAAAGTAGCCTTAAGCATCTCAACATAAGGTCTCTCCTCAATATCATTCTCCTCTTGCAGAATCTCCACGGCTGGAAAAAAAAAATAGTTTTGAAGTTCTCTGGGAAGATGAAGCACAATAATATGAAGCTGCATATGTCCTGGTGCAAGGCATTCCCCATGGTCCCCTTGGCTCCTTGGAGGTAGTTGAACAAGCTTCTACAAAACCTACTTCTTCAGGTTCTAAGAAATACCCCAATGATGTGCGTCACAAGACTCCGGCCCATGCAATATTGGCATCCTCGGTCCCTTCCACTAGGTCAGAGGGAACCTCTGATTCTGAAGAATTTTCAGCTCCTTCTCATCCCCTCACCAGAGGGCGAAAGAGAAACAAAGAACACAGAGAAAAGGAATCAGCCTCAAACATTAGTGCAAGATCCCATAAGCAATTGGACCCTTTCATTAAGGGGCATTCACCTCTCTGCCTATTTAATATTTTGTTTTGGTATTCTTCTCTACTCATAATTCGTGAGAGTCTACTCTTGCAAGCAACCATTTTCTCGGAATAACACTAGAATAATTTGGGAATCACCTCTCAAAGTACTCATAAGAAGGCTGACTATTCAGATAGAGGTCATCAACCTTCTTTTTCTGAACTCCCTCTTTGTAAGCCTGGCTAGGCTAAAGCCATTTTAATCAATCAATTTTTTTCAGTTTCTGTTAAAAAAAAGGTAATAGATGGAACTTTTCCTTCTTTCTCATATTATTAATATTATTACTATGTTTAATATTTATACATACCATGTATAAAATACATAATAATATAACATTTGTTTAGCATTTGTCTTGGGGCATCACATATTGTGATCCTTAGACTTACGACACTTTCTTTGTTAAGGTCATGAGGTAGATGGTTAGGTCTACTAGGATAGGAAACTCTAAACATCCTTGCATGTTGGATTCCCTCGTATAACATGGTAGTTCTTCAGTAGTTGATGAGAATACAAAAATTCAAATTTTCATTTAATCACTTATAAATAAGTCTAATGAGATCAATATTTTTCTTGAGTCATTTTCACTCTGGAATCATTAATTATTTTCAGTAACTCCTAGCGCTTACTATAACCCATACTCAACGCTAAAAACAGGGAGTTCCAAACTTAGTGCTATTCTAGAGCTCTTCGCTCAGCACTAATGCTAGGATGTACTTGTACGATACACCTAGGGATACAATGGCCAAGGATCCGATGTTCGAGATCTTATGCTCAACATCAACATGGAAAGCTCCAAGGCTTATGCCCAACACTTCCAACTTATATTTTCATGTGTTCAGAGCTTCATGCTCAACACAAATATAATACTCATGTGCTCTAGAGCTTCTTGCTCAACGCAACATTAAATACTCATGTGCTCTAGATCTCCTCGCTCAACGCAAAAAATCTAGCGAATCATGTGCTTTAGGGTCCATGCCCAACACAAACAAGCATATATATATATCATCAATAATTGGCTTACACCCAATCTATAGAATAAATCCTCATGTTCATATGCAGTGGGGTCTTCGACCCAATATATAAAAATAAAACATCAAGATAACATCATAATCAATAGGCTCATGCCTATAAGTGTTAGGTCTGAAATTTAGGATATTATAGAGGGTTTTTTGCATTAATAGACCTCTAACTTAGAAACGCCCGAGCATAAATAGACATGTGATTTAATAGCAAATTTCTTCTTGTCAAAGCCGTAAGTAGTTATGTTTGTAAGTAATACCATAAGGTATCTATTTAGTATATTTATTTCTTTTAATATTGCTCTTATGATTAAATATACTATAATCTGAACATGTCTCTACTGACAAATGAAATATGTCAGTAGATTTATAAAGAATTTGTGAGCAATAAATAGTAGGTCTGGTTTTGCCTAGTTTACAATAATAATTTATGAACATTGAATGAATACAAAAACAAAATTTAGAGATTAAATCCTAGCTATATACAGCCTATGATAACATTTACAACCCTAGGGAGTATTGAAGAGAATACAAACCCTAGCAGAATCTATCCAAAAAATTAAATACATAGGGTTAGCAGATACATTGGAAACATTCATCTAACATATCCATCATATAATCTAGAAGATAGCCTAGACAGTCTAGGGTTAGATTTTAAGATATGTAATCCTAGGAGATATGGACAAAACCATCATTTCCAAGGTTAATAATATATAAAGAGCATTTATATAAAGCAGCTAGGACATGCTAAGAACTCATACCTGTAATTTTTCTTCCTGAAGCTCATTTAATGGATGAACCTGCACACTTTTTAAATAACCAACATTATCAATTTAAGAGAGATATAACATCTGATTTTGATGACCAAATCACTTGGGAACTACCACATTCCTCTCAACCATGAGCCAGAACCATTCCTAGTTCTAATCTGGATCCCCCCGAGCTGGAATCCAACATGCAAGTAGCTTAGAGCTCCTAAGGTAGGGTTTCCTAACTGGTATTCAGTTCTGAATCAATCCTCTTTTCTTTGCAGGGGAAAATTATCCCAAAAAACACTTGAGAGCAAAAATAGGTAGAATAATAATTCTCCAAGACAAAAATCAGAACCCCAAGCCTTTGTTTGGCTTCAGTATTTATAGAGAGACTTTTTTTAGTCAAAGGGATAGTTAAATAAAAAAAACCTTAGTTTCTTGATTTAACCATTTTTAATTACTGGGTTAATTTTCAATACTTAACCTAGGAACTTTTAACTAGTTCCTAGTTAAAATTTTATACGTATTATACTATTTATAAATCCTTTAATAATAAATAATAATTGATGGAGTTTCTCTTCTTTATTTTATTTAATTATATATTTAATCATAATTAATTTTTTATACATACTATCTATAAAATACATAGTATTATAACACTTGTTAACGTTTGTCTTCAGGCATCATATACCATGATCCCTTGACTAAATGACACTTCTTCATTAAGGTCAAGTAGATAGGTGGCTGAGGTCTACTAAGATATGAAACTCTAAACATCCTTTCATGTTCGATTTCCCTCATATAACGTGGTAGGTCTTTAGTACTTTGATGAGAATACAGAAATTCAAAATTTCATTTAATCACTTATAAATAAGTATGATGAGATCAAGATTTTTCTCGAGTCGTTTTCACTCAGAATTTATTAAATTATTTTTAGTAACACCTAGTGCTTACCAGAGCCCATACTCAACGCATATAGCAGGGAGTTGCAAACATAGTGCAATTCCATAGTTTTTGCTCAACACTAAATGCTAGGATGTATTTGTATGATACACCTAGGGATGCAATGTCCAAGGATCCGATGCTCTAGAGCTTATGCTCAATCATCAACATGGAAAGCTTCGGGGCTTATGCCCAACACATCCAATTATCTTATCATGTGTTCTGGAGCTTCTCGCTCAACACAAAGGTAAGTACTCATGTGTTCTAGAACTTCTCTCTCAACAAAATTCATCAATCACACTAGTACAAAATGAGGAATTAGCTACTACATGACTAAAAATTCTAGTCACCACAGGTTTTTCAAGTGATTTACTACTAAATATGAACAATTTTGATTGAGCCAACTATAAACGACTAAAATTAACGACTAAGTTAGTCAACAGTTAAAAAATATGACTAAATAATAAGTGATAGAGTTAAAAATGACTAACATAAATGACTAATTTAGTCACAACATAAAAAATGACTAACTAGAAGAATATGAATTAGTCATTTTAAATGTGTCATGGAAAATTGCAATTGTGACGATGAAGTGTTACAATTTAGTAAATTTTGTAAATTTTCTACCTTCTATTAGTAATATTGGTGCCATGCACCTTGATCTTCAGAGATCTAACAAAACAATTGAACGAATTTGATTTGACCATCTTTATTCCTGTTGCACCATTGAAGCAAACCGTTAAGCGTGTGCCAAAGGAAATTAGGTTCCTACAGTTATGAATTAGGTACTAGAAGTAGTACCATATCGATACCTAGAAGCATCATAGCTAGTTGTTGATCCTTCAATGTAAGAGTCCCAAGTCCCATACTGAGGTGTTTCTCTAACTTCAGTATAGCTATCATGATTTGTGACCATCGAACTAGCTGCACCAATTGACGTAGCTTCACCAAGATCAATTCCTTTAAACGTCATAGCAGTTGATCCAATAATAATTGAACAGATGGAAGAACCAAGAACAATATTTTAACCAATCAAAGACTCAATTATAATTAACTAGGGTGCTGACCCAAAACTAGTCTCAGATCCATATGCAATAAAGGTAGAAGCCCGACCCCATCTTGAAGTTTCAGGTAAATATTTTGATTCCTCGATCTCTAAGAGTATTGATCACCTCACAGAATATGATATGTATAATCCAGTGATGGCCTCTCCTTATCACTATCAAGTCAAACCTCCTTTATGCATTATTGGTGAGGAAAATTTTGCATCTGACATCACCACCCTCCTGATTGACAATGTGCACAACTAGAGACATCCAGTAGGTCTCTACAACTCCAGATGTTAGTGGATGTGTTTGCTGGCATCAATCCTCTTCTCTAAGTGAAATATTGTTGTCAACCTGTACACTCAAAATTAGTTCAACTGATTGTCGTCAATGTTGTTGGGCATTTTTCTAGTTATGTGCTGGTAATTTGAATCCTTTTGGGTTAATAGTCACACTAATCTATGTCGATAATTTTATTAGGACATGTGTTTCCTCCCAAGAGGTCACATGTTCAAATCCGAAGGGGGGTAGGGGATGTACACCTATGTAGACTTAAATAGTTAAATAGTTTCATAGAGGAGGTTCCTTGTCCCACAAATAAGGGGGACTCATACAACAAAATTGGTGTCTCGCTTGACTGTGATCTTAAAAATAGATTATTATTATTTCTTGAAAATGGGGAAATAACTTCAACACAAATGGAATGGAAGTACACAAAAAATTACCTAATCGAAACCATAGATTATTCTCAAGAGATCAACACCTCAAGTGATTGGGAGATAAGTTTCAGACTTTAAATCATAAGCTACTAGAATGATTAACATAAATTTAAACCTAATTAATTAATAGGAACTTTAAATTCATTATTATTATTTGTATTATCATAGAACAACAATAATTATATTTACACCCCCCAAAAAAATTAATTTTTTTGTTTGCAAATCCATGAATATTATTATTTTTCTTATCATAAAACAACAATAATTCTATTTACACCCCCCCCCCCCAAAAAAAAAAAAAATTAATGTTTTAGTTTACAAATCCATGGAAAGGACTTGAGTTTTTGATATCGACTTTGAAATTCATTGAAAATAAGATTATATAGGCCACTTAAATTCAGAGAAAACACTCACTTGGTATGTGAAAGTTCCGCTTTGGAATTAAGCAGGCGTGAAGGAGTGGCAAACAACGTTCAAAACTGTACCCTTTTGAGCCCTTCCAAAGGGTTCTAGCCCTTCCTAGAAGTGTAAAGTTAAAATTTCCCTTCAAAAAAAATTAAAATCTAAATTTTACCCTTCTAATTAAGAAGGGCATAATTCATGTCAACATTTCAAAAGAAGGGCAAGATTTTAAATTACCCATCGATATAAATTTCTCAAGATATTGAATTTCCTATGGTATAAATTTCAAATCGTCATTCAAAATATTGGAAATTTGATAAATTATAATAACTCACTCACTCATGTCATGCACTCACTGCTTAGCTATGCAAGATGACCAGTAATGATTGATCACTATGAGACAGTAGCCATCAAGATGTGACTCTGACTCCCAATGGGGCTGCAATCTAAAGTGTGGCAATGTGTCAACGACTACGACTATAACAACAGATAGCAACTACTAGTCTACTACTAGGCCCAAAACAAGCTCAAAACTTTGTTCCTACTATCGATGTGAACCTTGCTACCAATGTCCACTCTTTTTTAAACAAAATGAAATTCAAAAGGCCAGTTTGATGAGTCCTCCTCTATAAGACTTCATTTATTACATGAATATCATGGACTAGTCATGACAACTATAAACAACACTCGATGTCATGCAAATAGAAATAATGGCATGTAGCTAAGATCACAAACTCTACATAGGTCGATTTATGCAATGCTATAGAGAGGTGTCATTGGGCACACGATATGGAGAAACAATGAGTTAGAAAAAACATTTGGACCAAAGCACCTGCGCAATGGTTATTAATAAAATTAAAAAAAAAATTGTTGACTCAAGAATAGTCTTTCAATTTGATGGGTGGCATGATCATGATGTAATCTCCCTCCGTCCTTTTATACATTTTTGGTTTCTCACAACAATTGTCCTCAACGGTCACCACCAAAATACATATTAAAATTACCTATGTTTACATCCTCTTCTCTATAATCCTCATCTCATAGTCATAACTAAGGATTATTATGCATGCTCATTATCACATTATAATATCAATTAGGTCAAGGCGCAAAGAAAACCATAAAATATCAAATGTGTCAAGATGCAAAGAGTAAGAGACAACTATAAGTAAGTATTATATTAAATTTACCATATAAGAATTTAATTGACACTATCAACTGATATTCGACACGTTCGATTGTTGTGATATTCTTATCACTCCTTATGAATGTGATTTCAATGAATTCTTTGAAGGTGAAGTCTATAAATTTAGGTCTTCTTCCTAATTATCATGCCTTTTGGTAAGACAAAAAGGAATGTAGAGTCCTGCAACAACATGGAAAACAGTTTCGACATAGAGGTATACACATTAATTGTTTTCATTAAATAACTTAAATTTCCTACCTGTGACTATTGATTCACTGAATCGTGGACTAGTACAAAACATAGCAAATTTGAGAGCTGTGAGCCCTTAAATACTCACACCTACAACTTTCTCAAATGTAGCCATTAGTAAACTTCTTTTGGTATTTTGGTTCAATTTAAAAGGCAGATTGTTGAGGCTCAGACATGCAATGTGTTGCAAGGATTCAGTTGACTTAGGATTGATTCCATTGCCCCTCCATCCCATACATGTATGCTTTCGCAACAAGTGTTGAACAACATAATTTGATTCCCCAACCTTGGTTATGCTAGCATTGCTAACTTGCTTGGTATCTAGGATTTGTTTTTTTAATGTTTTATGAGTTGTGTATTATTTTTTCTTAGGTGCCCAATCCCCGTGATTCTTACATCTCTCAAGTTTGGATTGTTTACCTCTCTCTGGTTTGACTTAAGTTTTTGGTTATATATATATATATATATATATATATATATATATATATTATAGCCTCGTTTTTCTTAGTAACTTCATTCTGTATATAGTTAATAGTAAGTAATTCTCTCCTAGTTCTAGCTATTCTTTAAGACTATATTTAGTTATGACGTCTTGCAATATCCATAACGTCGAGCGGATGCCCCAATATGGTTATCACATAGTATAAGTAGTTCTTTTTATAATGAAGTGTGCTCCAACTCGAAAAAAATACAATAAAATAATACAATAAAATAGTTGTTATGTTAGTAAACTATAAAATTAATGATATATATATGACAAATTAATGTGTTCAAAATAAGTTTGATTGAAAATATATCATTTTTTCATGTGCTCCTATAATATATAACCTTCCAATTGAAATTAAGACGCCCCCTTCAAATTTGATCATGGGTGGTGAGCGAAAATGAATTCAAAGGTCAAGTCAAAGCAATAGGATTCTTCACGACATGTTTACAAATATGGAGCTGCAGGCGATTGAGGGAAAGCATCTGTAGTTAATCCCAAGAAATCTGGCCAGGTGTGGATTTATTAAATGTATATCATAAGAATTTACTCAATTACTCAATTACGTTCTCCAATTTGTCACACTAAGATCCCCGGATCGAAAAGCATTTGTTTTTTTTCACTTGCGTCTGGATACTATCGAATCCAATGCTATCGGTGGACCGCAACCATTTTTGGAGGAATTGGGTATCCAGTGTCCTAGGGAGCCATGTTTTCCATCGTTTAGTTTAGCATTTAGCATTGATTATCACCATTAACATCAATTTGGAATGCCCAATTTATTTTTATTATTATCTTGATTGGAAATGTTTTGAGGATTTGCACTACACGGCACTGACTTTGTGCCAAGTCAAACAAGTAACTATTCTGGTGAAATTGTACAGAACTTGCTCTCACCCCTAATACTTATTCCTTTGAAATTAATACTATTTGGGTGGAACATTTCATAGTAAGAATGAAACCCTACTGGATTGCTTAATATTTTACCAACCTCATCCATGAACCAAGGTCCCATGGGCCAATTAGTCAAATTGTTTGGACCCCAATGCACATTGCAAAGGCCTAAACTAAATGACAACATAAACTTGAAAGCACTTCCAAAAGCACACCCTGACCGACTGCACCACATAGAGTGGGTGCCAGGGTTGAGGGGTAGCTATTAAGCAAAAAATGCCTGAGACATACGGTTGGCTTTGTCCCTTCAATACTCCTCTCTAAGGGTGGGGCATACCACTGCGAGAATGGAGACCTGGTGGAAAATTGACACTCTGTCATCCACACCAATGAACCAACACCCCCTGTTGTAAAATACCTATATTTTAACTTTTCCCTGTTTATTTGGATGCTGATGGAATGGATCTCGCAGTGAAAGATGGAGATTTATTCCACAGGAAGTACTATTGTTGATGTATGGCACAATTAAGATTTTCATAAGAAATAAGGTTGATCACCCTCAATACAGGTGACATAGCTGCAACTTGATGCTTTTCCAAATCACCACCTTGCTTTTGATTTGATAGCCATAAGTGTTTTGGAAGAAAATCACATGCATGGGTGTACACACACAAAATCTGATATGTGCATTGTTTCTTGGCATTGTTGATTTTGATATGTACATGCAGAAGTAGAAACAATACATGGGAATAACCCTTGAAAAACAGCTTATTTAATTAACAAACACCAAGAGCATAGGCTATAGAAAACTACATTACCTTTTACAATCAAAACAAAGAGTAGACTAATAGTTATGCTGATTCCCTAACCTTCCTTGAACAAGATGAAAGGGCTTCAAAGCTCCTTGTGGAGGCAGGGTGCTTTCGATGACACAACCCTTACCTACTTGGAAGGAGTACTGCAATTTGATTTTCTGGGCCAGACTTCATTGTGATAATCTTAACATTTATATGTTGGAAGTATGACATACAAAAGTCCCAAAGTACCTAGTTCTCAATTTGTAGCCATTCTACTTCAGTTTCTTTGAGCCTATCAGCCATTTCCTCATCTTTTTCTTCTCCTCTTCACAGATCTGGAACTTTCCAGGACACTACCCTGAATTAAAGCCTGTAATTTATGGTGCATATTTATCTGTCCATCTGCATGCCTACAAGTGGATACCCAGGCCTTCAAAGGAAGCCCAAACTTCTCTTTTAAGAACCAAGGTCAAGAAATACAATCTTCCTGGATAACAACATACCTAGGTTGTCAATGTAGATGCTTTGATGTTTCTCTACATTCTTCTTTTAGTGTTTCATGATGTCAATGTAGATGCTATAGTTTTATTACTTCATTAAACTAATTAATTTCCTCAGGTGTCACCATGATTCATGATGTATGTCACATGTAGGCATGAACCGAGATGATTAGTCATCAATTTCTATACTGATTTTGCTTACTGTCAATGTTTTAAACGATATGCTATGCAGATGATGATTTCTGATTTTGACCTTTTTGTGTTTTGGTGTAGGAAAATCGGCCAATAGTGCAAATTCAACTTGCAGATTACATATACCCTGCATTTGACCAGGTAAATTATTCATTTGTGTATGTACATTTGGATTATTAAATTTGGCACACAAAAAAAGAGTGAAAGGTTTAAATCATTGTCGCTGGACTTTAACTAAGGTCCCAATAATCTGAAAGAATGAAACTTAGAATGTTATTTCAGCAAGCCGAAGTACATGGCTGTTGGGTTATGTTTTCACCCTGCATTGGGACCTCCTTTAAT
Source organism: Pseudotsuga menziesii (assembly GCA_001517045.1). Taxonomy (NCBI): domain Eukaryota; kingdom Viridiplantae; phylum Streptophyta; class Pinopsida; order Pinales; family Pinaceae; genus Pseudotsuga; species Pseudotsuga menziesii. Next base: position 46,861 of record LPNX010691073.1, read on the forward strand.
ATAACTTTTCTTCATTTACATATATATATATATATATATATATATTTATGTATGTATATGCTTATATGTAGTGGTTACCTGTTTGTTGTCACTAACTAAAATGATGGAAATCTGTCTTTCTCATGAATTCCAATTGGAAGTTTAAACCTTCCCAAGGATGAAACTCATCCTATTATATGAAACAGGATGAAATGTGTAAATAAATTTATATCAACCACCATTTAGTGTCTTCCTTCATCTCAAAACTTGTTCTTTGCATTCAAGTAGATTTACATTGGATGGCTTCTAATGGGTTTGTAGACTATTCGAAAGGGAAGTGAGTATTGTCATTGGTAATCTTTTTTATTCAATGTTATCTCTTCTTTCACTGGTTAAATATTAGAGAATCTCTAATCCAGGAATTGAGTTTTAAACACTGATTTTTATATGTACCAACAATCATGTTGGGTTTCTGAGAAAACAGCCTCATATTCTGCTTGTACAAATATCAAAATAACAAATGAGTCGAATTATGGTGCAAAATGGAAGGATGTTAGTATGTGAGAAGATTGTCATGTCACAAGTTGTCTTCATTGGATGTGAAAAAGATAATCTATTGACAAGTATGTTACCATACTGGAGTCGAACATAGGGTGTCTACTAAATGTATTCACTCAAAACATGTGCTTGCAAAGACAATTATTAAAGTCCTTCCGTGTACATTAGGAATCAATCTAAAACCCCTTTGAACCCCATTTCTGTAGAAATTTTATCTTTAAATCCGTTTTTACCCCTTATTTCTTCTAGTAACCCCCCCGAGAGCTTAATGGCTTAGAAAATATGTAGTTCTATCCAAAATATGAGATCAAGACATCCGCTATAGGTTCTCTCATTCGCTTTCATGGAAGAGTAAATACCATTATAGATGCATTTATTGTCTAGTTATTTGTGTGAATTGAGCTAATGATGTTAAGAATCTAAGATTATGTTTTAATCTAATAAGTGTTTTTCTTCAGCCACTCTTCATAGCCTTTGGGCTTACCATATAATGGGGCACAACCTCCTATTCCAGAAACAGGGAGGTTGAGCATTTGCATGCTATTGAAGTGATGTTTATTTTGATTTCTTATGTTTGAAACTATTGCCAATCACTGTTATATCTACATTGGCAATGGCAATCTCTAGAATTGGGTCATATGACCATTGACATGTGATGAATCCCAATTTTCTTTCATTATAGAGGTTTAGTTTCCCTTTTAACATTTACATTCACCTCCTATGTCCTATGAGTCAACTTGACTGTAAAGTTATGTACCGTGACTAATAGTATACAACTTCATTCACAAACTATTGTGGAAAGGAAATGGAAAGCACATAATAGCTATAGGCGCAGTGTACTATTTATCTAATTTTTCAATGCTATTTGCTGTAAGGGAATACTCGGATAGTTTCCATTGAAAACTTACCCTTGCTTTCTGTAGATTGTGAATGAAGTTGCAAAGTATCAATATCGAAGTGGAAATCAATTTAACTATGGAGGTATATTGTTGAACCTTCCAGAGTATGTTAGATGCTTCAGCCCTTATGTTACCTGCATATGATTGGTTGTTTATGGCTGAGTTTTATAGGTGCATTCTATACACAAATTTCAATTATCCTCTTTATTTTGAACGTGTTCATCAGTTCAGGTGTTGCTACTATTCAGGACTAGGGAGATCCTATACTTCTAGGCTCGGAAGTTATCAGCTCCGTCAAGATTTTCATCAAGCTTGGTATGATGAGACATCTTAACTGAGAACCTCAAATGGAAATACAAAAGATTTAGATCTTACCAGGTCAAGATGTCAGATTTGGATTTGGAGCTGGAAATTCTGCAGTGTTGGTTCAGGAGTAGATTAGGGTTTTGCCTTTTCGGAGTTCTGTGCAACCAAATTCTTTGATCTTGATCTCTAAACTTTGATTTTGAGGAGGAGATCAATCCAGGCCTAGGCTCACTGAAAGATTCCACTTCTGTGGAAAGCCCTAATTTCCGGTAGTAGTATCGGGTCCAAACTTGAAAAACCTCATAACTGGATTCTGCTTCGACAAAAAGATGTGCCCTAGGGAGGAGAGTTATTCCAACCTTTTTTCGCTGAAAATATGTGGAGAGAGACCCACAAAGTAGGAATCCCTAGTTCCCGCAGTTGCACAGTCTCTTATTCTCAAGTTAGATCTGATACCATGTTAGATTTTTAACATTAAGCTAGCATTACATTAGGATCTTTAACTGAGAGAATAACAAACACAACAATCAAACAGAAGAGACAAAGGACACAGTGTTTTTCCTAAGGGAAACCATAAACGGAGAAAACCCCGCAACTTCCTTAGAGATATAATCAGCACCAAAAGTAAGACCCCAAAACAGTAAGATGATCTCCCGACAGCAGTAACCTCTTTCTTCCCAGTCCCAGTGTCTTCTTCTTCCTCAGCTATGCACTACAATTGAGTGTGAGTGAGTGTGTGATAAATAGAGAGGCTAGCTCATGGATTCGTCTAGCCTCTACTTTCCTCCTCTTTGTCACAAATATCAAATACATTAGTCATAAGTTATATTCTTAAAAGAAATTAAAGGTTTCAGAATATTGAATACAGAACAAAACAAAAACCTCTATATAGAAAGCAAAAATCCATATCAAAGCCAGATGGCATTTATTGAAATCAATTAATTTTAAAGAACATGCTTTAGTAATGTAATATTTTATTTGCTTCAAACTTTAGGAAGAATCTTTGCAATATCCTGAACATTTTTCACCTAGAATTGAAATAGCAACACTGACAAACGCAAAAATCAACCCTGAATTGGAATGATACTTGTTTAGTGTATATACAAATGAATTTACACCATTGTATTTTAATAAAATAAATACCCTATAAAATAAACTACTAGATTTACTAGATAGTATTTTGCAATACAATATACTAAACCATTTTGTTTTTGTGGGTTGATCCAGTCTATAGACTTTCCTTGCGCCTATTTTGCCATTGCAATAAAAGGCTGCAATATATCATACCTACACTTTTGTATTATGATTAGAATAATTTTATAATAAATGACCAGATATCAGTTGGAAGTTGCTGGAAACTACTCAACAACATTCTCAAAAGAAGTTGAACATAAATGCCTGCCTAATAATAAAGAGAAGAATGCCATAAATGTCCAAGGCTTACTTGAAATCTCTTGTGACTGCTAGTCATTATCTGTAATCTGCTAATGTGGCATGAGCTAACAAAATCAAAATAGGTCATCTCTAAATAACCCCCTTTGATTTTTGGAGAAATGCATTGGCATGTATAAAATGAGGGAAAGATCATAAAAAAGATAGTATCTATTGATGGCTCAGTCATTATTTCCTTATGAAATGTGATGTTACGATTATACCTTTTAAATATAATAAATAGTTGAACCTAGTTACTACCACTTTAGAGGGAGAATTTATAGAAAGAGGCAAATTATTACAACAAAATCAATATTCTATTACTCTTTGGAAAATTTCCATGATATTGATGTTGATCTAGCGTTTTCCTCCTCTGTTGTACCTAGATCCTACTACTCCCTCATTTATTGTTAGTTGTACTTATATCCTACATTCCCTTTGAATATAGACAGTTGGTTGCACTCTCAAGACCCATTGACCTTTTTGTTGGTCATTTGTTGTATTAAGAAAGATATGACATCTATAACATTCATCCCCATTTAATTCCTAAGGAATCACCCACAGGCCTGTTAAAAATAGTGGGGTTGTATAAACAGAATGACATACAGAAACAAAGTGACTACAAAGAGAGGGAGATAAAGCACAAGAGTTAAATATAAAGTTGTAAACCTTTAAGAGGCATAGGAGGATGCATACCTAGAGGATGTTCCTTCTTGAAGTTATTCTTTACCATTTCTAAATGTCCTTGTTTATAGATTGACTTCCTCTACCCAAAGCAACCAATTTCACCTTCCTGCAAAACAAGCATAGGAATGAAAATAAGTAAAATGCACAAGACATGCAAAATTGCAAATCATTAAATAGTTTCCTTGGCTTGTGAGCATGACAAATACATCTGGTGATTGATACTTCCAGCTGATTGTGAAATATATTTTATATAGTCCACAAATTATCAAGATCAAAAGGATTGCATCATGGAAGAAATCAAAAGGATTGATGATTTGGTAAGGGAATTTAAAATCATGTTTTCTTGGGATTCTAATATAGAGAGAATTAAAAAGGTACTTGAGGAAAAATCTAGGATTTTTTTTCTTTCAAGAAAGTGGATTTGTTTGATGAAGATCTAGGTTCTTCTTCAGATAGTGTCAGTGGGTCAGCCATGTTGTATTCAAAGAATATAAAATAGACGATTGTCCCAACTAATGGAACGTCACTAAGGATACCAAGTTGAAACTACCACCATAATGTGATGTATTTTCAACACTAATAAGGCATGTAACTGATAAGGCACATTTGTGTAAGTTAGGTTAGGATTACAAAGTTTAAAGTTCAATATTTTGGTTGTGCCTTCGTTGAACATTAGATGTGTCTATTTTGAGACAGTTTGTAGTGCATCTTTTAGGGATTTTTGGGTGTGTTTCAATTAGTTCATAGTGAGGTGTCCTTTTAATTAAAGTTGTTACAGTCAAATATGATCTGATATCATAATGTAATCAAGGATTAGTGTCCAATTTCTTGAGGTATGACACTCAATGTCATTATTAAAATCCAAAATAAGTTTTGAGTACAATTTATTTCCATGGTCAAATTTAGGGATTCTTGGCATCCTGAAAGGAGAAGTTGTCCCCTAATAGAGCCATTGTTATAACCTTATCTATACTTTTTGCGGGAATATTCTAGTCGACACCAAAATGTATGGTCAGATTCAAGATTGGGACCTTGGTGGTTTTTTTGCAGCTCAATCGCTATTTTTGCTTTCCATGGAGCTGAACTCAACACATATCAACAGGAAAGTAGTGTGACCTTGAGAAGAATGCTATTATCCATTCATCTTAGAGTTTAATGTTTCCATAACCTTCTATTTTATTAATTTTTGTCCTTGAATTAACTTGTGAGATTTGCACTTTAGTGATGCTATGTTAGAAGACAGAGTTTCCCATTGTTGTGTTTATCTCAACAAGTTAACAATACGATAGGGTGTTGATTTGTTACACTGTATGGAATTTGCCTTATGCTAAATTAGGCATATAGAAGAGAATCATTCTAGTGGGTGATATGAGGGAGTATACTACCATGTTTAGATAAAGGTGTTGTGTATTTTCTTGTTATAATTAGAGGTGGAGATCACTGCTAGTTGAGGACTTTGCATAATGAAATTTGATGTCAGTTGTGCATTAGAAGGGTGTCTTCTTTGTGAGGCATTAGAGGAAATTTCAACTCAAAATGGGCCTTTTAACTTTGATTCAAATTCCATGTCATCATGTGTTAGCCAATGAAATTTCTTTAAATTTGAAATACCGTATAGGTCTTAAACACTTTTTTAATATAAATTTGGGGATAGGTATCATAAAAAAGACTACTTTTTTTGTTTGTATTTTTGACATATATCCCTGTGTTTTTACTCAAATTTCGATTGAGAGAGCTTGTTGGATGTGGAATTAAATTCTACATCCAATGAGTACCCACTCGACATACTTTTGATGGACCCCTCTACCCCAAAAATAAGAAATACCTAAAAAAATGTGATGATGACATCATCATCACGTTTTTTCAGGTATTTCTTATTTTTGGGGTAGTAGGGTCCATCAAAAGTATACCGAGTGGGTACTCATTGCAACGAGCTCTCTCAATCGAAATTTGAGTAAAAACATGGGGAGATATGTCAAAAATACAAACAAAAAATTAGTTTTTTTCTTTTCTTCCTTCAAAATTAATAAATATTATTTTATTATCTAAACTATTAATTTATTAATTCTTTTTAGGAGGCCCATTTTGAGTTGAAATTTTCCCTAATGTCCGTTGATACCCTTTGGGAGAATTGATCCTTTGTTATCTTAAAAAAAAATTGTTTCTTTTCTTGGTAATTGTTGCTATTTTTAATGAGAGCAAGGTGCCTCTATTATGAGGGTAATATTCCTATATTAAGAAGAGAAAAACAACTACTTGTATGATCTATTTATGGTACAACAAAGAAAAAGGTTTTTTAAAAAATAGTGCAGCATATGAAAACCAATCAACACATCCAAAATAGTATTTCTTTGAGAATCTAGCTAGTGCGTCATTTTAGGGAGATGAATAAGCTTTTCCATCTTCAGTATGAAGTGATAAAAAAAGGTAGAGAAATCACTTTAGAATAGTTCTCTTGTATGGATGATTTTGGCATGCTAGGAAAGACAAATAAAGTAGACAAAAACACTTAAATTAACATTAAATTAGAAGAGATATATTTAGCTTTTTGGTGTCAAAAATACGTATTGCTGAAGAAGACAAATAGATTAGAGATTACAGTAAAATCAACATCTTAACTGAAAATTTAGTTGATCACTAAAAATGATTCACATCCAGCAAAGGTCGGGTTGGTTTTAGTGGCTTCTGGGATCTTGTTGAAGGAAAATTTAGAATCATTTTTTATTGAAAAGCAGGACCAATGTAAGCACTCCAAATATATCAAAACCTTTGAATATTAGAACAATATATTCAAGCAAAAACATAGGGCAGGAGGAGGAGCATGTCATTAGTGTCCATTGTTCATCTTCTTCTATTCTTCTAGTCTTAATGTCTATAATCTAAAAGATTATTTAGGGTGTTTTTGTAGATCAAGATCTTGAGTAGTGAATGTTATTCTACATCCCCTCGAGTTCCTTGGAGCGAGCTAGGTCTTGATTTGTAACATAATTATGTAATTGCATCTTTGATTAATGAAAGTGAGTTTGTCTGGTTTATGAATTTGTCCCACCATGAGAATTCATTGAAAGCAGATTGCTCTTTTTGCTAATAATGATTTAGATTTTAGAATCTTTTATTAACAAGAGTTAGTTTTGATTTAACTTGCCAATACTTCTCTCTCCATTTCCCATTGGTCTTTGCACCACTCAACATATGAATTTCAACAGAATTTTACAGTTTCAAGTGCATATTTGACAAATTTGTTCATATATTTCAAGAATATTATTGCTGATATACAATATCTAGTTGCAGATCCACATGTCTTCTTCATTTATTCAAAGAGTTACTTGGAGGTTTTCAATATTTGATCATGGAAGAATCAACTAGGGATACCCCACTGAAACGAGTAAACAAAAATTTCAAGGGTGAGATTCGTTGTTAGTGGCAGGGTCAGTGAGTCTAGATGATCTTAGACCCCCTTGGGACTGATTCTCCTAAGGGACAATTCTGAGTAATAACAACAATAATTAGCAGAGCACATCTCACACTTTTGTAGAAAATTTTACTCTTCCAAATATGTGAATTAAATGAAAGTTTACTTTATAGTGATCAGAACTTACTTTTACTTTAGACTTTATTCATCTTAAACATTAATTACATATTTTTGGGGAGCTTCTTGATATGCACATGTTAATATACTAATTACTTTTAAAATATTTTTGTAGATATTTGTATTTTGGCATAGATATCTCCTCTATTCTATTCTCTGCTTCACTTTACTTTCTTTTCTGCGTATTTCTTTCTACAGTTGACATTTTGGTACTCCTTCGTAACAAGTATCTGGGAGGTTGACTAAGTTTCACTTGGCATAACCTCTCACCCTGAATGTGATTTCCACTGTATATATGAACAGACAAAAACACTCTTACTAAAATTACACAGGTAAAAGAAATATGTAAAATAAGTAGATTTAGTAATGAGGAAAATAAAAATGATAATGAAAACAAAATTATATTAAAAAAACAAGGACACCCTTAACAGTGCCAGGGGATGAATTAGTAACATTTACAACGAAATGAAAATCATAATGATTTGGCACATAGACAATGGAATTGATTGGTTTAATTTTGTATGTGAAACCCGAGAAGAATCATTCTTTAAAAACTTGGGCTCACCATAAGGACTAATTAATCTTGTATCTTAATCAGCACTAATAAGCAAGTAAAAACTTCAAAAGTCAATAATATGTACGTCTATCTATCTCACATAGCTTCCTAGATTTCAACCTATTAGAACATTATGTAAGTACTTATGGGGATTCGAGTGCAATAAGCACATTTCAAGAAGATGAAGTAGTAAGTGTATACTATTATCCATAACTAGTAGTGATACTATTGTAGTATAAGCACACTGTATTTAGCTAAGAAATGGCATGGTAAAGTTAGCTGGTATATAAAGTAAGCTTATTCTAATTAGATTATGTATATTACTAGGCTTGTTAGTAATCATTGATATCAATCACACACGTTTAACAATAGCCATCATGAATACAGTGATAAGCAGATCATTAGTATTACGGGACAGAAAGAGGTAAGGATATGCATATCATATGGAACTTATATTGAGTACCACTACTAAGTTTATCATTGATGTCAAAAATAGGAGGAGATGATGGGATTACCTCGAGTACCTTTGTAATTGGAGGTGGTTTTGGAAAGATCACCTTATCACCCTACTGCACTATTGGATTCTATTTAGATCATGAAGTACGGGCTTCTTTAAATGGTTAGCAGCCTTCTTATCAATTTGATTGGAACTAATACCTTCTAAAGCTCTAGATCCTGTGAAGTTTCCTAGATTTAAATTAAAAAGGATTAGAATAGTAGCCTATTTGGGTATGTCTGAAATTGAAAAGCATAAACAGTCTTCCAAGAGGTGGCATGGTTTGGCCAATTGCCCTATGAAACTAAGCAGAAAGCTACTATGACAGCACTAGAAAATATAAACATAAAGCTTGAGATAGGGACCAGGAAAATGTAAGATTAAGCCTCCTCCTACTCAAGAGAAATGGGGTGCTTTATATTGCTTCTAGCGTGGAGCTTAGTGTCCTCCACAGCTGGTTGAGTCCTCATGAGCATGCATTTGTTCTGAACTCCCTTTTCCCATAGTTGAGGCCAAAATTGCACCCAGAAGGAAGTTTTATTTTCCATCTGATAGTTGAAGAGTGTCCAAGGTGTGGTCCAGGATAGGATTATTTTGTTCTAGTTGGCGATCCATGAGACATGTGGTCATCTCTTGGATAGAGGGAAATTGTGAATGAATAATGGTGACCCTACTTTGAGAGATTCCCTTATTTGACATGATCTTATCTAGGTCCTTATCAATTGTTTGGTTGCAACTGCCCCTTCTCTTTTGAGGAAGTTTATTTTCTTCTGGATGTTGGAGGCCTTGTGTTTGGTAGTGAAATCCTTAACTTATGCCTGCGAGTGCAAGATTGGGCAACCCCTTTTGCTTTTGGCTTTGGGGTTTTCCCCTGCATCCTAATGTTCTTGCTTGAGGCCATTTTCCTCGGCAATGAGTAGATTTGTAGCATAATCCATCCCTGTAGTTGTTGAGCCAGCAATTCTTTGGGGTCCCCTACCAGAGTTTGGTTCCTCATCTCTCTTTTTCATGAACTGTTGATTTTCGGTGTTGTGACAGTGCAGGTAGAGAGCTGTAGAGCTGCTCACTACCTTCATAGCTATAAGTAAACTATAAAACTCATCTCTTTACCATGGAAACAAGCCATTTTTCTTCTAGGATAGCTCCTAGGATTTTGCATGTACCATGTGCATTGTCTTCTAGCATAGTGGTACAGTTTTCCTCCTGAATTCACTTCACATAAATGAGTTTCAACTCATTCTGTCCTATCGCATGTTCTTTAACATGCTGGTGATCTCACGGTGAATGCGTTCTGGGGTAGATCTGAAATAGAAGTCTCGAGGTTTGAACCCTCGGTTCAAAAATAGGGCTCTTTCCCTTGTGAGGGTCTCTACTTTGGGCTACTCTAACCATGTTGAGGATTGGGGAGTTGAATAAGATGAAGGAGAGGTTGGTTAAGAGTGTTGAAGGTTGAGCATTGAGATTGGTAACAAGTGGAGGACTATATTGAAAACAAAATGAACCCCCATAGTAGAACCAAGGTCGATGTCGGAAAGCTCAAGGAACAGAGAGAGAGAGAGCTAGAGGGCAGTCTAAACTAAAAACCAAGCAAACCACAAACCCATAATGCTGAAAAGAATGAATTGAAACCACTGGAATGAGAACAAAAGAAGAACCAAATACTATGGATTCAAAACCAACCTATTTATAGCTTGAATCAATCAACTAGCTTGGAGCTGAATCACTTACCCAAAGTTTCCAGAAGCCCTTGCTGTGAGGTGATGTGCCTATTGGAACAATGGTTTCTTTTGCAAACTGCCTTAATGCTGCAAATTGTGACCATGATTTCTTCTGCGAATTGCCGAAGGGATAATCTAAACCCATGAGCTAAGCTCATATCTCTGTATTGTGAAGGATTATTGTTTGAGGTGGTTTGATCATATCTCATGAACGTGGTTAATGAGTTTCTTGAGGATTGATGGCTGGCTTGCCAAAAGTCCTTGCAGTGTGGTTTTGGGGCCCAACGTAAACATGTACTATATCTAGTGTTGATGTATATAAACTTTATTCTGGCTTCAAATTTTGGTTAATTTTGTTCCAGTATGTTAAAATTGATAGGCCTAATATGCAAATGATATTTGCAAAAGGTCTTCAAGATGCTCAAACTTCATTTCTTGTCTCTAGGAAAACTATGTAATGCATTTCTGTTTTAAGAAATAAATGAAAGCTATGTATAATTTAGTTCTTGAGATTGTACAAGACAATCTTTTAGTCCAGGTTTATAGGTGGGCCCCTTTCTCACTTTATGAATCATGTGAATCATGTTTTCAAGTACTGTAAAATGTTGTTTTTTTAATTATTTTATTTTTGGAAATGTGTTTCAATTTCATAAACATTTATCAAAAAATGGTGTTTCAATGGTCAACTATTTGTATGAAATTTGTTCAAGCCTGATGATTGGGTATTTATTTGGGCTTTGATGGTATAAATTGCATAGTCATTTCACTTTTTATTCCTTTGAATAAAATTTGTCACACCCTTGAGCTTGTAGTGAGAATGAGATTGCACTGGTAATTTGTGAGCCCCATTAACAATTGAATCATGAATAGTCCTAGTCAACAATAAACTCACAAAGAGTGAACATGCCACAAGTGGGATTTGAACCCAGGTCGAGAGGATAACATTCTTCCTCCCAACCACTTGAGTTAGATCCCATTCAATATAGCCCCGTCATGGTATCTTGTTCAAAGGGTCATGCTTTGAGTGCCTTGGATTGTAATATAGGTCCTTAGGTCTACTGATACCTTCTTACCTATGTACCCATGGATGAAAAGTACCCTAATAGAATTCATGTAAACTCATGAACTAATGCCAGATTAAGAACTCCTTTGATTTGTCAAGCTATTGAATATTTTCTCAGTCAAATAATACAGTAGATATAAATGCGGATAGGTCTTTTTTAATACCTTGCTTGAGATTTTTTGCTAGAAAATGAGTGTCTTATCGGATTACCCCTAAAATCTTGCAGGCTATTGTTGAGAAGGTGGAGAAGAGTGACATACCAAACATTGACAAGAAAAAGTAAGTACTTCTGTATAAAAGTATCAAAGAAATATTTGGATCTTTTCTGGAGTCATACTAGCAATATAATTTTTGTTTTTGTGGTATGTTTCATCAAATGATAAATATTTGATTACCAATATGCTTTTATATTTCCATTGATTCATATGGATAGACATTTCAAGTAAGGTTCATTTGAATCTCTCCAATGCTTGCCTCACCATCCTTTTTATCTTCATGTAAAAAATAGAATAATGCAAGGAGAATGCAAAAACTCTTACTGTTGAATCCTAGAGAGACCGAAAGATCAAAATGAGTGAGGGTTCAAGGGACTTCAACGAAGAAGCCCAATACCAACAACACGGTCTATTGTCAACTATTCTAATATCCAAGGCTATGCTCAAGGGTGTTTTGAGGTTCTTTCTATCCATTAGTTATGTGACTCAAAGCCTACACTGCCTGATAGAACTAGTATTGGAGGTTTATTTATAATGCCTCTTGTGATTGGAGCTATCTAGAGGTTGTAAGTAAGAAATTATGAGCTTTGAGTTAGCAATGCAGGGAGTTCTATCTATGAAAGTTTTCTGCTTGAAGTGGAGTATCTTCTAAAGAAGCAAGGCGATACATCTCTTGTCCTCCTACTATATAAAAATATTTAAGGATCTATTACAGTCTTTGAACAAACAGTGATATCTAAAACTGATTTCATAGAAGATAAGATGTCTAAAGATGAAATGTTCTAGTTTAGGTTCCTCTAACATAGGCTCATTTTCACAAATTTGAAACTAACCATCAGTCTCTGAACAAGGATAGAACCTGCATCTAACATAGACTCATTTTCAAAATTTTGGATAGAGCTTGTACTAGAACCTGCACTAGTCTTTTCAACGGTTGAAACTAACCTGTACTAGTATTTCCAGCTTCTGAAACTGATCTTTCCTCTAGCATAGGCTCATTTTCACAATTTTGGATAGAACCTGCACTAGTCTTTTTAACAGTTGAAACTAACTTGTACTAGTATTTCCAGCTTCTGAAACTGATCTTTCCTCTAACATAGGCTCATTTTAAAAAATTTGGATAGAACTTGAATCTAACATAGACTCATTTTCAAAATTTTAGATAGAGGTTGTACTAGAACCTACACTAGTGTTTTCAGCAGTTGAAACTAATCTTTCCTCTGCTTTATGATCAGTAACTCCAAAGCTGTCACCATTACCATTAAGGGTGCAAGTGTTTACATACTTTTGATGAAGAGAACTAATATACAACAACAAAAGAAGACAAAACTCGCCCTTGGCCTCTGAAGGAACCAAAAATGTGCTTCCCTCTGAAGTACTCTGAAATCCTTGCACCTTTGGGCTAGAATCATTATTATATAGTCCATTAATATTCATTTAAAAATATTGACTGCTTGCTATTCTAAAACTTCCATGAACTTGATATTTCCTTTGACAGTCCATTGCATTTATCAGTTTCAACAAGGAGCAAATTTTCTAAATTGTGAGGTTTATTTATAATTCCTCTTGTGATTGGAGCTATCTAGAGGTTGTTTGGAGTTAGGTGTAGAAGCAAACATTTTCTACCTTATAACTCAAACAACATTTTGATTTGATGCATGGAAACTCATAAACCAAAGTTTTGGTAAACCATCATGGAATAACAACCCTAGAATCCATCATAAACCATCATAAGATTGAAGCCATTTTTTTGGCAATTCTTCAAGCTGGAGTCGTTGAAAGTTGTTGAGACAAGATGTGCCTCAAACTTCCTCTTGTTGCATCGCTTTGTACAGGTGAAAGTTGCATTATTGTCTATGGTGAGTGAGATTTAGTCTTTTTGGAGACAGTCAAATTCAGAGAGGAGTGTTGTGTAGACTGGTGATTGATGGGAAGTGGTGGATCAGGATTGACTTCTGCTAAAATTCACAACACCAAAATTTGAGCTTCTTTGAAATGCAGACACTGCAAGCCTTTTTGGGGAGAGGTTTATGATGGCAGGGATACCATGGATGAGAAATCTATGGAAACCATTTGATAGGAGGATTCCTATGCTTTTATTTTTTGATGTAGATTTTGTAGAGGTTGTGTTCAGAATCATTGATATAGATTTTGCGTTGTGATGACAATCATTGTTGACATGTGGAACCGATTCAACACCCCCTTGCAAATTTTATCCCATGCTTTGAATCCTAGATTTATGTGACGATGACCTCATTACTTGAAGCAATGGGAAGAGGAAGGCCCCACATTGATGGGGTTGGCTATTGTAGTGAAGAAATCCTTCAAGAGATCATCGAGGGGGAAATTTTGTAAAATTTGTTGGAGGAAATTGGAATGGACAAATTTTCAAACATCAGCCTTGGCTACTTTGTATATCTGTACACTAGTTTTGGGATGTAATATTTACTGTATTGTTGCCCCAGTTATCTCTTTTAGTTCATTTTGAAACATTCGACATAATATTCTTATTAATATATTTATATTAATTTAGAAAGTTTTCTTTATTGGGCTAAATTGTTTTAAAAAATATTTCACATTTAGCTTTTATGATTTTTGATTTTCTATGTCCTATTTTTCTAGCAGCAAAACTCAGAAGTTCTATGATGTTACAAATCCTTCACAACAACACTAGGGACTTTGTTTACCTCCACCAGTGGCAAAGGTTTCCTTGCTTGGATCAGCTTCTTCAAGTAAATTGAGCAAATCACTGGCTCCTGTAAGTGACTTTAGGATTTTAGTAGATTGTACTTCCATCCAATTATCTTTAGCATTTGTTATTGATATATGTGCAGATAGTTTTTTCTATGCCTCCATATTAGATTATTCAATAGCTTCTAAATCAGTCGTAAATAATCATTAGTATAGAAGCTAATGTGTATTTCCTTTAGAGAGCTTATGTTTTACTTCAGTGATTGTCTTCTTTATTCTTTATACATGGCTTCATTTTCATTTCCTAATAATATATACCTATTCATATTTCCATGTGAAACTAGAACACAGGAGGTAATGTTGAGACTTCCCTTGCCAGTGGAGCTGCTGGAAGATCAGTTGTATTACTAGCTAGTGCATCTTGGTATGAAATCTGTTTCTTGTCATGGAATATTTGTTTAGTTTTCCAGCACCCCCCTGGATTGGTGCAGAGTAACATTACACATTAAGTTTAGTGAACATAAGCTTCCATATGATTTAGGAGTTTGTGGTGGAATATTACATATCTTACTGAATATTGACACAATAATGGTTGTTGCAAGGACTCCCATGTTGCACAAGAAAAATCATTTAGTATGAGGATCCTAGCTGTTTAGGGCTCCTCTAATCCTAAAACAAGTTCATCTCATTCACTTTTACTGTCTCCAACATTAAATCTCCTACCTTGGTGATGGAAGTTGCGGCATCAGGGTTGAGTTCTCATCATGGAAAGCTATTGGTCAATAAGGGTGGGTAGTCATCAACGTTTATATCTAAAAAACATATTGATGCCAAACGTAATGCAATGAGTGGAACATATATAAAATTAGATTCACGTGTAAATACCACTGGGGAAGCTTTCCATGGAAAGAATGCCAGTTTAGTTGATCCTAGTATGAAATGTAAGAGTCATGAAGGTTTGAAAAGTCTATTGAAGAATTCATCCTCTGACACACATAAGGGTTCATCTGAGCTGGGAAATGGGCACATTGAAACAACAAGAAGTGAAAGAACATATGCAGCTTCAGTGTCATCTGGTATTGTCTGTGTTTGACTTTCTAAAGATAGCTTTCCAATCTATGTCCCTCAAAGAAACTCTGTTGTTCAAAGCAACAGTGAAGTGAATGTTGTTTCTCTAAATAAAAGCAGTAGAATGCTTTCAGGAAACCATGTTGACAATCTCCTACAAAGGTCTCCATTTGATGATAGGTATAAAAAAAATTATGAAGAACACTTTGCAGAACCATATGGTGAAGGTTGATCTAAAGGTATTTCTTCAGAAGCAGAGGTGCCTCCCTTTATGAAAAATGTCCAATTTTTAGTGGATGATTATAGTTCTAAAGATTTCTCGCTTCATCAAAAGTATGTAAATGCTTGCACCCTTAATGGTGACAGTGACAGCTTTGGAGTTACTGATCATAAAGTAGAGGAAAGATTAGTTTCAACTACTGAAAAGACTAGTGCAGGTTCTATCCAAAATTGTGAAAATGAGCCTATGTTAGAGGAAAGATCAGTTTCAGAAGCTGGAAATACTAGCACAAGCTCTATCCAAAATTTTTAAAATGAGTCTATGTTAGATGCAACCGATAGAAGTACAAGTACTGGTTTTCAAATTCCTGAGAAAGTAGAAATTGATAGAGATTCTAATGCCAATTCTGGAAATCTAGAACGATTGGAGAATCTATTGTGTAATATCCATCCAGAAGTTTATATGAATGGCTTAAATGTTGGAAAAAACAGTATAATTTCAAACATATTGTCTTTGAATTTTTATTCAGATGATAGTGTATTAAATAGTCCTCACAATTTAGCAAATTTGCTCCTTGTTGAGATTGATAAATGCAATGGGTTGTCAAAGGAAATATCAACTTCATGGAAGTCTTAGAATAGCAAGCAGTTAATATTTTTATTTGCAAGCTCAGAAGGTTCTATAGAAAGATCAATCCATTATTCCACTCCCAATTTGGCATCGTCTAGGCAATTACAGAGGGAGTGGGAAAATGGACAAGATGTTTTGGAAAGCAAAAATGGACATGAGCTATTGAATATTAATGGACTATCTAATAATGCTTCTAGCCCAAAGGTGCAAGGATTTCAGAGTACTTCAAGGGGAAGCACATTTTTGGTTTCTTCAGAGGCCAAGGGTGAGTTTTGTCTTCTTTTGTTGTTGGATATTAGTAATTTTATTTTAACAATTGTGTTTTTCCTCTTGCTAATATGGCATTTACAGCTTTTGTTTCCTTTTATCCAGCCATATTTAGCCTTTGTATTTTTCCAAGTTTGTTATCTATGGATATAGACTTATTTTTATGGATCTAAATACGAGAGATAACCATTTTCAGATGAGCCTATCCTTTAAGATCTAACACTGCAGAGTTGGATGTCCCTAAGTTGCACCAGGACATTACCAATGTCATGTAGGATTTGTCAGATATCCCAAGGCCATCTTGGGGACTTCTTAGCATCATTTTCCAAAATCGGTGCCTAAGAGAAAATAAATATAAGGCCTTAGCACTACACTCACTCACCAAAACATTACCCCTTACTAAGAGACTATTCAATCGCTAATTCAGCCAAGATTTAGATTTTTTTCTTTAAATTAGCTAGGTTAGAACCTCTCTTACTCTTAGTGTCTGCTCTTCCCTGCCTCTATCCTCTCGCAAAAACATACCGTATGTTATAATGTTGTACTAATGGTAGGTTTTGAACAATTCTTCATGAAACTTGAACTTTGTGCTTGTAAATATAACCCCACACCAAAACATTTGCAGTTTGATCATAATAAAATAGGCTTCACAATAAGAGAAGAAACCATTTGTAGTTTAATCACAACCATAGACCTGCTTATTATGGAACCTTCTCAAAGAAAAGATGAATATACTTTGCATAATTTTAAGTTTATTAATTATCAAAGCAACAGGTTGTGTTTTAATTTTGATAAACCATGATGAGGAACATCTGAAACACCTTGAAGCTCATGGATTCTTAATATTGCAGTTGACAAGAGGGAAATTTTTGTTTCTGACTCTTTGTTTTTGATGCAGTGATGGCATTGGGCTTCGAAATCCTTTCAGGAAGGACTCTTATTTGGACTATGAGAATGATAGTGATGAAGAATGGGAAGAGGTACTCATCACTAAATATCTTTGGTAAGAGTATTTGTAATATTTTTATTAGCTTTAGTTACAGGGAAAATTGTACATAGCTCTCAGGAATTAGTTTATCATAAATACTAGTTACTAGTAAGTTGTAATAGTAATAATTATGTAGTTTGTAGATTGATATCTATCAGAAATTTGTTTGAATATCATCATTTTCAAGCAATAACAAATTCATAAAGGGTGCTAGCTCAATGGTAGAGAACCTGCCTAATTATAGGTAGGAGGTTGGTGGTTTGATTCCTCTGTGCCCTATCATAAATTTGTGACTACAAAAATGACTAAATTTTCATTTATACGACTATTAGTAGCTAATTTCCTGTATCTTAGTCGTATTTAGATTAGTCACTAATATGTTAACATCTAGTAGTTTATTTAGTCGTATATTTGGTCATTAATGGTTGCAATCAGTGACTAAATCAGTGACTAAATTAGTGACTAAATCAATGACTAACTCAGTGAATAAATCAATGACTAAATCCATGACTAAATCAATGACTAAATCATTGACTAAAGCATTAACTATCAATGACTAAAACAATGACTAAATCAATAACTAAATCATTGACTATCAATGACTAAATCATTGTGTATCAATGACTAAATCATTGTCTACTAAGTCAAGCTATTAATGACTACTAAGTCAAGCTATTAATGACTAGTGAAATGCAACTAGCTATAAGATAGTGGAAATTTTCTACTATTAGTCAATGACTCAAAAATAGTCATTTATAGCCTGATTTTAGTCATTTTTTTAGTCATTAATTTCTCATTTTCTACTAGTGTCACTCAAGTGTTCCAGAGCTCCTCACTCAACAAAAAACATCTCATTAATCATGTGCTTCAGGGTCCATGCCCAACACAAACAAGCATATACATATATCATCAGTAATTGGATTAAGTCCAAATATAAAACAAATCATCATGTTCATATGTAGTGGGATCCTTGACCCAATATAAAATAAAACATTAAGATAATCATCATAATCAATAGGCACATCCCTATAAGTGTTAGGTCAAAAATTTGGGATATTACATTTAATGATTAGACTGCAATGTTATTTTCAGTTTCCCCGCAACTCTTGCACAAAGAGGTTTCTCCATCATCGTTTTATTTCAGAATTATCCTACAAATCAAACATGGGCTCTTATCGAATACCTAATGTTTCAGTTTTATAGAATTTATTTATGGAACAGCTCCCTAGCAGCAAGCAGCAAGAAGTTGCAGTAGCAGAGAAAAAAGAAATGGGGTTTATGTATTATATGTTCAATAGATCAGTTATAGGTAAAAAAAAAAAAATCTATTAGATGATTTTACTAGCACTTCTTCAGTAACTGTGTAGAGTTGAGAGTGCCAAATCTTAGTAGTATGAAAAGAAAAACTTCTAGATAGAACGAGTATTTCATGTTTCGACTTCTACAGGAAGAGATTTCCTTGTTTAAAATGAAAGCAACCTTTTTCTATATTAAACCCTTATTAATAATGCCATGTTACAGATTCGAAAAGAAGAAATTTCCTATTAAATCACAGGTCTATTTATGCTCAGGCGTTTCTAAGTCAAAGGTCTATTAATGCCAAAAACCCTCTGTAATATCCTGAATTTCGAACCTAATACTTATAGGAATGAGCCTATTGATTATGATGTTATCTTGATGTTCTATTTTTATATATTGGGTCGAAAACCCCACTGCATATGAACATGAGGATTTGTTTTATAGATTGGGCATAAGCCAATTATTAACAATATATATATATATCTATATGCTTGTTTGTGTTGGGCGTGGACCCTGACGCACATGATTGGTGAGATGTTTTGTGTTGAGCGAGGAGCTCTGGAGCACATGATTGGTGAGATGTTTTGTGTTGAGTGAGGAGCTCTGGAGCACATGAGTATTTAATGCTGTGTTGAGCGAGAAGCTCTGGAGCACATCAGTATTATTTTTGTGTTGAGCATGAATCTCTGGAACACATGAAAAGATAAGTTGGAAGTGTTGGGCATAATCCTTGGAGCTTTCCATGTTGATGTTGAGCATAAGCTCTCGAACATCGAATCCTTGGCCATTGTATCCCTAGGTGTATCGTACAAGTACATCCTAGCATTAGTGTTGAGATAAGAGATCTAGAATAGTACTAAGTTTGTAACTCCCTGTTTTTAGCATTGAATATGGGTTTTAGTAACTGCTAGGAGTTACTGAAAAGAATTAATGATTCCCGAGTGAAAATGAGTGAAGAAAAATATCGATCTCATCATACTTATTTATAAGTGATTAAATGAAATTTTGAATTTTTGTATTCTCATCAAGTACAAAAGAACTACCATGTTATACAAGGGAATCCAACATGCAAGGATGTTTAAGGTTGCCTAGCCAAGTAGACTTGACCATCTACCTCATGACCTTAACAAAGAAAGTGTCATAAGACTAAGGATCAAAATATGTGATGCCCCAACACAAATGTTAAACAAATGTTATATTATTATGTAATTTATACATGGTATGTATAAATATTAAACATAGTAATAATATTAAATATAATATGAGAAAGAAGAAAAAGTTCCATCTATTACTATTATTACTAAGATAAAAATTAAATACTATAATACCTATAAAAGTCAAATTAGGAACTAGCTAAAAGTTCCTAAGTTAAATATTAAAAGTATTAAATTAAATGAAAAGGGTTAAATAAAGAAATGAAGCAATTCTTGATTTAATTGCCCCCTTCACTAAAAAGTCTATCTATAAAGTCTCAAGCTAAGGAAAGGCTTGGACAGCTCATCTATATTTAGGAGTCATTCTTCTGCATGTTTTATTTCTCAAGTGAATTCTTGGAGAACAATTTCCTGAAAGGAAAAAGGAGAACTGATCCAGACCTAGTATACTAGTTAGGAAAACCCTACATTAGGAGGTCTATGCTACTTGCATGTTTGAACTAGCTCGAGGGGATCCGGATTGAAACCAGGAATGGTTCTGGGTCATGGTTGGGTGGAATATGGTAGTTCCCAAGTGATTCATTCATCTAATACAAAGGTCAGATCTTCCTATGATTGCTAATCCTGGTTAAATTGAGTGTGCACGTTCAGCCATTAAAGGAGTTTCAAATTTATAGTATGAGGTCCTCGACTGTCTATTTTCCTTTTCTAGAATAAGTGCTGGTCAGATTATGCAAAGGTTTATATTATATGTTCTAACCCTAGGTGCTTTTGTTTTCCCTATCATTTCTTTTAAGGGTTTACATTTTAGATTATAACCCTAGGCTGTAATTTATTTCCCACGATACATTTATCCAAGTTTTAATCAGGTAGTTCACTTCTATAATTTTAACTCATGTATAAATATTTATCAAGGGTTTTGCACCTTAGTTTTACTTCTGTATTATCTTTATTGTTTAAAGTGTGTTTCCTAAAAACTAGGTTTTATTTCAGGTTTATTACATAGTTTCCCTTTGGCTTGTATACTCTACTAACATATTTCATTTCTTAACAGAGGCATGTTATAATTAAATAGACTAGTTCAGAAGTAAGTTGTATATCTAGAATAAAACCATAACATAGTTAGCTAATCTATCAATTTAAAAAGGTCAACTAATAAATGATATATATATATATATATATATATATATATATATATATATATATATTAAGAGATAGGAAATAAGAACTTAAATTCCAAAAGAAATCAATAATTTAAATACACCTAAAAGTTATCCATAAAACATCAAAGCTAAGATAAGAACCAACAAAGATCTTTCTAGGTCTGTATAAGTAAACAGTGTCATAAACCAATTAACAAACCAAATAAATGAGACCCTAAATGGTCCACGATATATAAATATCTATACTAATTACTTTTACAAGTTATAAACAAATAATATTATTATCAAACATTGAGAAGCTATTGCATCAAATATAACCCATGCCATCTAATAATTTCATAATGTACATAACAAGAATCGTACTTCATAAATTTCAAATCCCAACATAAATAAAAACCACATTAATTACTTCATACACAGAAATCATTTAATAACCAAGCATTTGTATCGAGGTCACATCAACGAATCCTGTAGACACCCATTTACCAATTTGCATACATAAAATATGATGACCTTTACATTAAAATCCACCATAACACTAAAATGCAGTAATCAAGTTAGAACAACCATATAACAAATAACCAACACGTCATTACCATATTAAATTAAGAATTATGCAAGTGCAAGGAGGCCGCATGATCGAATCCCGTGGACACTTAGAATTCCCAAATCACAACTGTTGAAAACAATAAACCCTCAATATCGTAAACAGCCCAGGGTCGACCCCTATAGGGTCCTAAATCTTTTATAAAGCCACGGTGTATCAACTACACATAGGCTGTAAACCCAACTTAAAATCATTACACATTGGTCGTAAGACCTTTACAAATTCTTACATTGTAAATCCATGGCCATGACCCATAAATAAATTTCACAGTAAATTAAATAAACTATTTTATGCACTGTCAACCAATCACTCACAGCAACGAATTGCCACATAAGGTTTACATCCACGACCTTCCTTAACATCTCATTTACACTTTAAAAACACCTACTGTAAGTCTAAATCTATTCATTATCACAGCCACAATGGCCGGTTCCAACACCATTCATGGCATGGCCCCAAAAGCCATCAGCGTTGACTGTTTAAGTCATCTAAGTAACTAATACATCCAATGTAGGTGAATTCCACATTAATCACATAAAAAGTAACCATAGAATGAAACATTGTAGTATAATAAACATCAAAGTAACACAAGTTTATATACATAGTAATTTGAAACCATAATCCAGATACACAGTATTTGCTCTAGCCATTTCACCATAGCAAGTAATGGTGCTGCCACTGTTTACATCATAGAAATCAAAACAACAAATTTAAAAATTACACGCAGAGCCTGTCAAATCCACCAAGTTTCTCTTCATGGATAAAACCATCGTTTAAATTACATTCCATTACATTTAAACTCAGGTAGGAAATCCATCGAAAACCCCACTGTGAAACCCCAAAACAAAATGATCCTTTGAAACCATCACTCAAGCAAACCTGAACCAACTATGAGATAAAAATCAGTCTCAACCATGAAATCCAAGAGAGGACCAGTGTAAACTTGTTAACAATCTTACTATAAAGGAATGGCCTTTCCCAATACTTGTTTGGAAAGATACGAACCATGCCTCTCCTCGGCATCCCTGTAACCTATAACCACAACGAGACGTGATAATGAGAAGTATGAATTCGTGGAGTAAGCTACCAACAAAAAATGAATGCTATAAAAACCACATGGAAGTCGAATTCACCATACTGTGCAGGAGCAAAGGGTAAGCAGTGAGATGCAAAATGTCCAATCCCATCGTCAGCCAAGCCCTAAGTCTCGGCTGCCACACACTCCAATGCACATTAATGGCGCAATCCTATTGGCCATTATCAAAACCCAAACCCACTTCCCTATCATTCTCATGGGTTGCATTATTGAATGCCTCCATGGTATGCAAGGTATTAAATCCCTTGCACATATTTTAAAACTATGATATATTTGCCACCCAAGGTTTAATACAAGGTCTAGGATATCATATGCATAGGTATAAACTATGATATATATTCGCCACCCCAAAGGGATACAAGGTCAACTTCAACATGTATATCACTTACCTTAGGGTTTAAAACTTAGGACCTTATGCATCCAACTTTTTACGATCTAAGCCTAAGACCATGGCATACGCAATATGCCATGGTATGTGGTATATACATAAGACCAAGTTTCGTCTTAACCAACGATAGTAGAATGTGTAAAAGAATAAAACAGAAGTTTAAGTTAATTACTTACCATAAAATAAACATGTAAATAGAAATAGACTAGGGTATGAACAATTGATAATAATTACCCCAAGAACATTAAATTTCATTAAAAATACTGAGTTTTTTCATCCAATGATAGTTGTGGTATGGACCTTTTCAATACTACAAGTCTGTAAAGGAGAGTAATAAACAACCATTAGGTGTCACCAGCAGCAAGTATGAACACTAGTCGCCAAATTTTTTGCTTTCTGTAACAATTTTATCATCACTAGGTGCACTTGCATGTAAAAATATTAAGAGTGCCTCATTTCAAATAGAACTAAGTAAGCCCACTAGACAAGTAGAGACTTTAACCTCTCATACAGTTACATGCGAGAACTAGTCCTGCCGCTCAACCCACATTGGATCCGGAAAAAGTGTTAAGTTAGAATCAGGTATACAATGTAAACACATGTAAAATAATAATGAGGTACATAATCAAAGAATATAACATACAAAGTAAAGCGTAACCATAATAATCACATAGTAATCAACATTACGACATCATAAATAGAAATAGTAAAAAAGTGTAATAATCATAACTGAAGTAAGGGAGTAAGACGTAAGAACAACTTATGATTTTTCAACAATAGGATAGAGTACGACACATTCCACAAGTTTAATAATGTCTAGAATAGGTTGTGTCTAACTAGCCTAATAATTTATTTTGTTCAATTTTTAGGGACATTACAAGTGGTATCAGAGCCCAGTTTCAACACTAAGAGACCAATGGGTGTACCAAACAATCACTGCAGAGAAAATAAAGTATGTTTGTAAATATGGTTAACTAACATAAATTATTCCTATGATTTAAAATTTGCAATTTATGGGAAGTTTTTACAGAACAGTTTAGATCATGAACACTGAAGAAGGTGAGACTCGTCAAGGGAAGATAAACACCCCACCCAGGAAGCAGAAATGGTGCTGGAACTGAATTCTGATATTTTGAAGACCATACAAAGTCTTCAAGCAAAATTGCACAGTTTCAGAGAATATAGTCTAAATGAGAGAAAGGAACATCAAGCCATAAATGAAGCATTACTAATAAATATCATGGGAGGAATCCCATAGGGGAAACCCACTCATTCCACAAACAAGTCCAAAAGGAAACCTTACCATAAACGGGCCAGCATCCCAAGAGAAGAAGAAAAACAAGAATGTACCTTTGAATCTCCAGAAGGAGATCATCAAAGCCCTTCTAGTGATGACTATCTTTCTCCATGCAGGAAGAGACAAAGAAATGATGATAACCTACAGGGGGAGTTCAAAAAAATAATATCCCGAACCTATGAAGGTGAAGCAAACATGGGAGAGAAAGATGAGGAATGGATACTGGTTATGAGGAAATATTTTTGAGTTCATAACTACTGAAGCAAGATGAAGGCTTGGCTTTCCATCTATAACTTAAATGGAAACGCAGCAAGATGATGGAGAGATTTGAAACACACCAAGAAATATGAGCTAAGGGAGATACGCTAGAGTAAATTCTGCAAAATATTTCAAGAAAAATATGTCGAAAAGATTCTTTGACAAAAATTTAAAAGAGTTTCACGAACTACGTATGGGATCCATGACTATGGATGCTTTAATTAACATATTTCTATATCTGTTAAATTATGTACCATACATCAAGGACGAAAAGGTAAAAATCTAGCATTTTTTAGGATGTCTTCCTTCCAAATTTTGGGAAAGGATTGTGTTCGAAATGCCTAAAACCTTGGACACCACATTGCACAAAGCTAAGATCTCCTATGAGCAAGGACAACTAAGGAAAGAGATCATGAAAAATAATAGAGACAAGTGTAGAAACTTCTCTGATAACTGCAAACCACGGTTTAACCCACCCCCGTACAGGGAACAAAACAACAGTTTTCCAGCGAACAAGAACTTTAATAAATCAGGTATGAAACCATACGTATCAGCTTCAAATGCTAAGAAGCCAGTAGCAGTTGGGGGAGCCTATGCTACCCTGATACATATCAAATGTTGGAAGTGTAGCGAGCCTCATTATGTCTGATATTGTAAAAACAAGACCAATGGGGTCTTTCATAGCTTACAAGAAGAACCAACCATAGAGGACATAGTTGGAACCACGCAGATTTATGCATCTTTGGATGGAAAACAGGAATACCATCAAGCTACCATGGTTGAGATAGAAGGTAATATCTTGAACACTTCTATTTCAATACTTATTGACCTTGGTGCACGCCAGAGCTATGTTTCGCCCAAAATTGTTGATGAATGCAAACTACATATGGTAAAACATGATAAACCTTGGCTGGTTCAGTTAGCCATTGGTACGAAATGGAAAGTTTCGAAAATAGTTAAAGGTTGTGAAGTAATCCTGAAGGGTTTTCCTATAAAGGTAAACCTAAATATCCTTCCCTTAGCATTGTACAATATACTTATCAGCATGGACTAGTTGGAACAACACCATGTCATGCTCGATTGCTTACAAAAATATTGTGTACAGATAGCCAAGGGAACCAAGTGAAGGTTCAACGGATTCCAAAGAAATTTTCTGTACGGAAAATATATGCCTTACAAGCAATGAAATGCCTCTTCTTTTCTTTTCTGGTTCATCCTCTTCTGCAATATGATCATGATGCCTCTTATTTTTTTATGTCTTGGTGGACACTTTGTTTCTCAGACAGTCTGTTGCAAAGTGACCTTTCTGATCACATCTAAAATATCTTATATTGGAGCAGTACTTTTGAGGTCTATGATTCTTCTTGAATTTTTAGGGCCTTATATGAGGGTGATCCTCCCTCTTCCTTATATTCTTCTTTGCATGTGTTGTTAGGTATTGATGATCATCAACTTCCATCTTTTGTTCTCTTGACACTAATCAAGATTCTTCTTGAGTGTATTCTTCCCATAATCTGTTGAACTTGATTATAATTTTTCTAGCACATATCCATTGAATGAATGAGTCCCTTGATATTGGGAGACCATTCAAGGTGGTCATCACAATCTCTCCTTATTTTACATTTAGTTCAATGACCTCTAATTTATGCTTGATTTTAGAAACCCTAAAGAAGTAGGACTCAATGGTTTCTGAGTGTTGAATCTTCACATTCTTGAGTTGATTCCTCAAGGTCATCTTCTAGTTGATGTTCTTCCATTCGAATGGATTGATTAAAGCATCAAACATCTAATTCGAGGTATTCAATGATGATACATGAGGGATGAGATGATATTGTATTTAGTATGAAATTATATTATTGGATTTTATCATGTTCTTATTGTGAGTATCCTTGGCATCATCTCCCTTTGGTTCTACAATCTCCATAGTGACATATTTGTCCAAATCATTATCTTCTAGGATAAGAGAGATTCTATATTTCCATGTATGTAAATTTTCATCTCCTTCAAGCTTTTCCTCAAGGTTAGTGTTATTCATCATTTTGATATGAGAACCTAAAAGGGAAATAGAAAAGAAATAAATATTACCAATTTGAGTTTCCTAAGTAGCTCCTTGCTTTGGTTCACCCAGGGTTCCATAGAGAAACCCTAATTTTTTTATTTTGGAATCTTGAAAGTATTCCTGGATAGAAATATGTGCCTCCTTGAGACAAGTTGTCTAGTGAGGTCTATTTCAAAAAAATCTGAATGGAAACTTCAAAAAACTTGATGCCCTAGTTTCTTCCCGCGGTGTCCCACGATAAAAAATTGAAAATTTCATGATCTGGATTCTTTCTCCACCAAAATATGTGCCTCCTTGAGGCAAGTCATCCTAGCCCTCTTTTCTAGAAATTTTGTCAAGAAAATTGCTAGAACTTGGAATCCCTAGTTTTTGCAACTTCATAGTTCCTTTTTTCAGGGTGGCTCTAATTTTGTGTTAGAATTTGCAATTTAATTAGAATATATTAGATATTTAATCTAATATAATAGGATCATTGAAATATATACAAGCACAACATAAAGAAAGATACAAATATTTTATCCTCGGAAACCACAAGCGAGAAAACCTAGCAACTTCTTCTGTATAGATTCGTCAGTTAGTACAATGTGAGGCTGATATAGAAAACACAAAGATAGTATGTATTCAATTTCTTCTTCTTATTCTTTGCCAGTGAACTTGTATTCTTATCCTTATTCTTTATATTGCAGTGTGTACAAATCAAGGAGGGATCCTCCCTATTTATATTCTTTATTTGTGTGACATTTTGGTACAATAGGGCCTACTTTTGGACCATGCTAGATCGACCTTTCCTAGGCAGACTCAAAAGTACATTTTATACATATAGTTTTGGGGACTATTTATTAGACATGCAAAGAAGGTTTTACCTCAACTCTTACATGACAAATTACATTAATGAGATCTCCAATCAAATGGCAAACATCCCCGAAAGGAGGTACAATAAAAGTACAACAAATAATAATAATAATAATAATAATAATACAAATAATACAATGAAGAATATCTTTTAAAGTTACGTTATCAAAAAAAAAAATTGATTGTCACATCATTCTATGTGAGGCATTGAGAAACATGTACTCCGATGATATGTTAGAGTAGGGTTCCCCATCGATGCGTTAAGTACAACATTGGAGAAAGGGACGGATATGCAAGAACTAGATGAACTAAAATATTCATAGACAAGCAATGGAAAAGAAAGAAGCAGGTTGAAGAATGCAAGGCATGGCATGGTGAGCAAGAAATAAGGCATGGAAAAGTGAGAGGATAGAGCAATGGATGGCGATGGTGTAGTCAATATGAAGACACCTAAAAAAAATTGATGGAGTAGTTTGCATGTAAATGGGAATATGGTTTTAAGACCTTGTAAGGCATGCATACCCCCGGTATCTTACCAGTAAATTCGGGAGATATACCTAGGTGATAGGGGGTGTATGTGGAATTCCTCACTAAATATTTAAGCGGGGATGGTCATTACTCCAAATCAAGTTTAAAAGGGGGATTGTTAGGTTTAACCTTTATTCAGGAATGATTCAATGGTGGTTTGGGTCTAGCACATGGTTTCTTGTATCTTGTGGTATTGCATGTAAGGAAGTACACTAGAGTAAGTTCTGAGATAGACACCAAGAAATATGAGGTAAGGGAGATATACTAGAGTAAATTCCATAAAATATTTCAACAAAAATACATGTCAAAAAGATTCTTTGACAGAAAAGTAAAAGAGTTTCATGAACTACATATGGGATCCATGACTATGGATGCTTTAATTAACATATTTCTATATATGTTATATTATGTACCTGTTATGGAGAGAAGTTCCTATGGCTTGGGGTACCACGACAGACAGCTTGACTCTAGAAATCAATCCTTTCCAATATGCAATAGAAATTAAATATCTAACACTAAAGGATCAGACCTCGTACCTTATTCCGGACGGTTTAAGTAGATCCCCATTGAGCTTTCCAACTTTAGCTTGAATTGATAGATTACTTCCTCAACAACAAGTAAAAAATACAAGCATACTATATATATTGTTGTTAGATCTATTCTAACATATATAATCAACAATGTATCAACATTTGAAAACATCCCATGGATAAAATATTCATTCAAACACACATTATTGGATAGGAAAAGATATTTCTATTAATATAAAATCAGAGATTACAATGGATACAACCTCTATCGGCACGTCTGCGAATTGGAGAAACTAAATCCCCCACTTGGGCCTCCACCATCTCAATCTTCCATCTCTCGATAGCAAGCTCACAAGAAAAAGGAAAGATTGGGAAGAACAAAAAAGTGCTCCAAGGGACAAAGGGATGCAGAGTCAAGCATAAGTTCTGGAAACAATGGACGATAGTTTCTTTGCTCTCAATTCTCTCATATGCCTTCAATGTACCATAGAGTTCCTTATATAGCTTTTCAAAGGGGTAATGAAAGGTCAAATTAGAGCGATATCAAGGCATAGGGAAGGCCATGAGTCAAGTGAGTCTGATCAATGTCAAGGAAAACTCCAAAAGTATTTGGATTATGCACACATCTCGATGTACGTGGTTTTAGGGGTCAAACCCACGTATATACGCAATTAAGGGTTTAAAAGTCACATATATCAATTTACACATGTTTTTAGGGATGATCAAGGAAACATCAAAGGACAAAAAATGGTCCAAGGGGTCTAAGGAGTCTGCAAAGGGACAGGGGAAGGCCATACAAAGTGTGATTCACCTGGAGTGGTAAAATCAGCTATAACAGATGCCCCCTAATGTGTGAGGTCAGAGGGGTCATACGATGGCTGAAATACATTATAAGTCCATCCCAGAAGTGGAGTGATGAAGAATCCCAAATGGAAGACCAGCCACCCAATCAGCATAGTACAATGATACAACTCTGCACATAACTGCAAAAACATATAGCAGTCCCAGATACATAAGAGTACAATGGCCATGAATAGGCATGATACAATATATCACATAAGAGGTCATCACCATGTACAATATACATAGATCAGAATCTCCATGATGAAGATATACAAAATATCATGATCTCCATAATGGCTGAAGATATATAATGGATCAAGATCTCCATAACAGCTATAAATGTCTAACATATACTAGAATCAAGTCACGAGAGCTGAAATCTCATGAACACTGGCACGATCAAGGAGGTAGCATATAAGAGATGCCACCAATCTGGAAGGTATTCTACACAAGCTGCTACGAGTACATGTCCTACTATGTGAATAGAGGTGTCGAGGTCAAACATAGTAGTCCATCATCATGATTACCGCTCATTGATGTATACCGTTAACAGATGCGAGATCACCCACCGATAATGAAAATGGGAATCAAGGTACTAGAGTGCAAACTAACAAGTGTGAATAAATGTGTTGAGGTCGAACACTTGAGAGGATCCATCGATTAGGGGACATTGATGTATTCCCAAAGACTGTTGATGGTGAGAGAACCTGCCACTGATGACTGCAAGTCTCAAGGCACTCAAAATGACACTAGATTCCAATCCCAGAATAAATGATCTGAAGTTGATGGGATGAAATTCGCTGGAAGGAGGGAATTAAGGCATCCCCCATCATCCAACATGAGGTACTCAGCAAAGCTGTATAATGTGGAAGGACTCGATCATAAGGTGCACGAACCAGTAACTGTACCGGGAATGGCTGACATGCAATGTCAAGATAAATGAGGAATGGCCGACTCAGGTTTAAACTTCATTTGAACAAGAGCATAACAACGAATGGTGACTGAATAAAGGTAGCATAGACTCGATATACAAACTGGGACATCTCTGTGACACAGAAGGCATCGCCAGAGGCTCCATGGGGACTAGAAGCTTAACCAGTCGGTGGAGATAAACTCAGATAAACGAATACAGCTCCTAAAGTCAAACTATAGACCCAACCAATGTATGTGATATACAGTGCTCTGTTTGAAGGCAACACGACTCGACAGCTGACAAAGATAACATCTTTCCTTGTCCAACTTTTTTATTTTTTTATTTTTTTGGACTTTTTCAAATATTTAAAAAGCTTGAAAAAGAATAAAACTGCTTTATAGTTATAAACTAGGAGGAGACGAGTGTCATAGGGGAAAACAAACTAGTTCCAAGCAGTGGAACATACCTATGCTCAATGCAAGGACACATGTGTAGGATATCGACACTCAAAGGAAAATCCCCTCCCGATAAAAAGGGAATCAAGCTGTAAAGGATATATAAAATGGCTCTGCGTGGCTAGACATGAGACAAGCTTGGGCTATATGGCTGAAGCGCAATGTCAAGGAAGCTGACATAAGGCTCAATAAGGCAGGAAAAGCTCATGATAATGCAATTACAACTTGACATAAGGGAGTCTTGAGGGAAATAGGCCAGCAAAAGATCAAGAGGAGTATGAGGCTCTTGTGAAATGTCATGGTAGTACTATACAACGAACTCCCACACCCTAAAGGACAAAACGTCAGCATGGGCACCAAATGCAAATAAGGCACTAACTAGGGTACCCATGTAAGGTCAAGCTCTACCACTCATACCATGCCACCTCTAAAACAGCAAGAAGGTTCCGTGACATAATAGAGTGGGTTCGTACCTAAGGCTATGATGAAACGGTCATAAGGTCATGTAAAATGCAAATGGTGGTGAAACCTAACCTATATGCCAGTTTAGACATGATACTTGAGATCGGCATGAATGGGTCAATCCAACGGCTGAAACAACACTAAAAAAGGCTTCCTACATCATGATTTAGGTCAAAAAATGGTCCAAAATGATTAGAAATTGTCAAAACTATAGGAAAGGGGGTAAAAATTTTCAAAAATTCTATAAATAGTAAATAATTCAAAACATTATAAAACATTTGAAATTTTTATCCAATTGAGCTTAGATTTTCAACAGTGAATTCCAGGAGATCCAGCCAGCGGAATCCACTACCGTTTCTTCCAGGTACTTACCCATGCTCTTCTCTTCCATTTTGATGCAATTTTTATCAAATTCCATGGTCATTTGAGGTTTCTAGGCCAAACTAAAAAGGACGTTGCGGCCCACATGAAAATCGAGGATTTTTCTGCGTATAGGGCTGGATATATGTGGAAAATGCCGCCACAGTCGTGTACATACGGGATTGTTTGGAAAACAGTCACGTATGTGGCCACGCATGAGGTTTTTTAAGTGATCTAATGGGAAAACTTGTAATTTTTTGTGCAGGATGGTCCTAGAATGGAGAGAGCGTGAACATGGTGAGGTAGAGGAGG
Organism: Pseudotsuga menziesii; assembly: GCA_001517045.1. Lineage (NCBI taxonomy): Eukaryota > Viridiplantae > Streptophyta > Pinopsida > Pinales > Pinaceae > Pseudotsuga > Pseudotsuga menziesii. Next base: position 78,798 of record LPNX010691073.1, read on the forward strand.
CAGTAAGGGTTGATCTAATGGCTCAACAAGCTCTATGTGCATGTGGACTCTATAAGTTTTGGTGTCTTGGTGGTTTGAGGGCCAAACCAAGACTATTGTAGATGATGGTGGATTACTGGGATCCAGACTTTGAGTCCTTCCAGATAGATGGGATGTCCCTCACTATAGAGGTGGAGGACATATACTTTATTACTGGACTTTCCCGATGGGGGGAAGTAGTGAACCTTCATTCTCGTGGTGGGCTCGGAGGTGGCCTGACTATCGATGAGTACATTGCGGTGTACTGCTATCCAGACACAGAGAAGGTGGGGATTCAGGTCCCAGCAAACTCTATACAGGTGCTGGGCCTAAAGGCCATTCTATTGACATTAGGCAGAATAGCAGGCTTGGCATCACTCCGCCAAGCCTCGCGGCCTCTGATGTTCTATGTAGTGGAGTGCATGAGACCCATGGTTTATGACTGGAGCACTACACTACTAAGCAACATGAAACATCAACTCAGAGAGTGTAAGGTGGGAAAAGTGTGGAACTTTGGGTTCAGTAGTATATTGAGCACATTTTTCTTCAATTATGTTCAAGGATTGAGCCCCAAAGTTGACATTCCTCTTCACGGGGTTCGAGATCTGACCCAACGACGTTGGGCAGATGCGATGCACGGACTGGGGGGAGGTAGGGTGGTCAACCCCTATCCAGCTAATTTATTTCCGTGGTGGTGATGACATATAGTTGCCATCGATGACTACCCCTATGTGGGGATAGATTTCTGGGGGGACCCGGACATGCCGCTACCACCAGGATCAACATATGGTGATATAGGTAACGAATCTCGACCCTCTCTTTTAATTTTTTGAGTTATTTAATTTTTTTGTGTTTTCTAATTATATGGAATCAAAAGACATATTTTTTTGTGACAATACATAGTTACATCCACCATTTGCATGCAGATGTGGGACCACGGTGGCCTAAAGGCTTCTCTCATCACAGACGGAGGGGAAGAGAAGATGATATCACGGGTGTGGATGTGTTGCAAACGCTCCAGAGCATTCATACCAATTTTGTGAGGCTAACACACAGGGTTCCCATGGCGCAAGTCAAGGACTTTCTTGAGGCTATGCAGCACCAAGTGGTGGGTGTACCATGAGCATGGGTGTGATTATTCCGATGGCTAGATAGAGCCATAGTGACCTTCCATGATCACAACCCTATTCCTCCTCCACTGGCTTAGATACCTGGGAGTTATACATTTTGTACTATCGTGTATTATATCTTGGTGGCTCGGGAGCCCCAATTTTGTATCATGACAGTATGTATTACCACATTTTGGATGTTATATAATTTTTTTTATGGTGATCGGTTTATTTATTTACATGTGTAAAAATTTGTGTTTGTGATGAGTTTATTATGTATGAAACAAATTCCAATCTAACACGTAGTTAGCATATGCGTCAGCAACTTGATTATTAATTCTTGGAATATGTATGTATGTTATATTGTCAAATTTCCGTTCTAATAATCTCACACATAAGAATCTTCTTAATAACATCGGATCTCTAACATGGTACAAACCATTAAGTTGTGACACTACTAACACCGAATCAAGACGTACCTCAAGAGAAAGAACGCCATGTGAAATGGCATCCCAGAGAAGCTCAATAACGACACTATATTCAGCAACATTGTTTGAAGATGGCCACAAACATATGCCTCTTGAAGACAATACCTGACCCATAGGAGTATAAATCACCAAAGCAACAGAGGCTGAGTGTTGAGTGTGACGGCTCGCACCATCCGTGAATCCTATGTAGGTGGAAGATTCCATTGACATCTGCCAAAAGAAATGGAAACTAATCACAAACCTGATCACGATAAGAAAAATACCTAACTATGCAAAACTATACAATAATATACAATAACCAGCCTTGGCTGAGAATCATGCATAGTAATTCTTGAGATAGAGCCCATTTCTAGGCTCTTCCAAGGCCATTCCCTCATAATCCACTAACTCATAAGCGCCCTTGTCTAACACACATTTCACGACGTAAGGACCACGCCACATGGAGTTAAACTTTCCTGCCCCAAAGGGTTCTTTTGATTAATCCCACAAAAGGACCAAGTCTCCATCACTAAACCTCCTTGGACAGACAGACTTATCATACTGGACTTTTACACGATGTTTATTTACTTCTAGAGTCACCAAGGCATCTCGACGCTACTCATCAAGTTGCTCAAGGTGGACCAAATGCTCCTCCAATGGTGAAGTGTCTGGTAAGAGTTCTAAGACTAGCTTCAAAGAAGGAATCTCGCATTTAACCGGCAATATCAACTCCACTCCATGTACAAGTTGATATGGAGAAAAACCCGTGGAAGTCTTAACAGCGGTTCTATATGCCCACAAAGCAGGATATAACATGATGTGCCAATTATTCTTTCTTTGTGTGATGATTCATTGGAGAATGTATTTGAGTGATTTATTCACTGCTTCTACTTGTCCATTCGCTTGAGGGTATTAAGAGGAGGAATGCTCTTGCTTGTACCCTAACTTTGACACCAACTCTTCCATCATACGATTCTAAAAGTGTGAGCCATGGTCAGTGACAAGCTCTTTTCGAATTTCAAATCGAGTAATAATCTGGTTGAATATGAAGTGCGTGGCTGTCTCACCATCAAATTTAACTGTAGGCATAGCATCAACCCATTTCATGAAGTAATCAATAGCCACTATGATATGATGATGCCCCCCAGCTGAAGCTGGGTTGCAATCCATAAAATCAAGCCCCCACTTATTGAAGGTACCAACGGTGATGATGGGATGTAACAAGGTAGGTTTCGAGTGCATATTATGTGTGAACACCTGGCAAGGGTGGCACCTCTTGATTGCATCTATGCAATCCTTAAAGATCGACGGCCAGAAATAACTCGCTCGTAATATTTTTTTGGGCTGTAGAAAGCCCAGATAAATGACCACCACATTCCCCTCCATGGCAATCATTCAACACTACCTCAGCCTCTTCATGAGTTAAACAACTTCGTAAAATGGAATCTACCCCACGACGGTATAAACTGTTATCCACTATGAGGTAATTCCTAGACGTGTGACGTAATCGTCATCGTTCATCCCATGAGAGGTGAGTAGGGACCTTCAATGTTTTTAAATATACAATGATATTCCCATACCATGAGTCTAAAGTTGATATTAAGAAGATGTGCTCATCGACAAATGTATCTTCACAAACCAGCTCCTCGGCCTCGCTTGGGAAATCCGATATAAGATCTACAAAAATTAACGATTTCTTCGATTTTGTTGAAACAAATTCAAGATCAAATTCTTGTAGTATGACAATCCATTTATTATATTTTCCCCCAATCATCCTTCGAGTGAGGACGAATTGAAAAGAATTGATATGGGCTACAACCAAGGTCTGGCGAAAGAGAATATAATTTTTCAACTGTTGAACCACACGTACGGTAGCTAAAGAAAGCTTCTCAACATGAGAATATTGAATCTCTATGTCAATAAGTTTCCAGCTCAGATAGTATATAACATGCTCTTGGAGCTCCTCATCCTCTTGAACCAAAACCATACCAATCGTCTCCATGGACACAGCCACATAAAGTAGAAAATCATGGCTATAGTCTAGGGGACTAATCACCGAGGCCGATGCTAGGGCTCGCTTGAGCACATCAAAGGAATCTTGGGCTTGCTCATCCCAACAAAAGGTGGTGTCCTTCTTCAATAGACGCATGAAGCCTCTAGTCAAATTGGCAAAATTGACAACAAATCTCCGTAAGAAGTTTGTCATGCCTTGCAAACATTGAAGATGATGAATATTTTTCGGGGGAGACAGCTGAAATATTGCCTCGGCCTTCAAAGGGTTGACTCTTATACCCTCTTTAGAAACGATGAATCCTAACAAGAGGCTTGAATTCAAACAAAAGATGCACTTATGAGGATTTAACCTAACCAAATAATGGCGGCATCTTTCGAATACCAATCTCAAGTGATGGGAATGACACATTCTCATACTAGAATGAGCAGCAAGGTCATCCAAAAATACTTTGATAATTGACTTGAGATCGTGGAAGATCAAGGTCATTGCGCATTGAAAAGTAGCTCCAGCATTCTTAAGGAAAAAAGGCATTTTTCGATATGCAAATGTTCCCCAAGGACAAATAAATGTAGTATTATGTTGGTCCTCAGGTTTAATTTGTATCTAATTATATTCAAAAAAGTCGTTCATGAAGGAAAAAACCTCAATACCTGCACACTCATCCAAAATCTAATCAATAAATGGTGTGGGGAAATTGTCCTTAGGACAGGCATGATTCAAATCACAGAAATCAGTACACATGTGGATCGGTCCTTGCTTATTATCCACTGAAACGGGGTTTGAAACCCATTCCATCAAGGGAACGGTATAGATAAAGTCGGCTTTCAACAGTTTCTCTATATCTGCCTTAATTGTGGGTTCTTTCCTAGGATTCACTGCACGCAAGTGTTGTCGAACAGGTTTAGCGTTGGGATAATTCTTAATCTCATGCTCAACAATACCAGGGTCGATACCTGGCATTTTGTCGTAATACCAAGCAAAGATATCACTGAATTCTTTAAATAGCTCGGTGTATTCTTGAATCTTAGCATGGGAACATTCTGCCCCAATATAGACATTCTCTATTCTGCCAGGATCGTGAGAGATATTGATAGGAATCATTGAAGATATGTTTTCCATGTTTCCATCAGCCATCAGACCATGAGAGCTTAATGGAACCATAGGACTACCAACTCTCTCACTAAGAACCGCCCTAAAGTCCTCTCGCTTTAAGCGGTCAAGCTCAGGAAGAAAGTAAGATCTATGATGGAGTTCCTCCCATGGTGGCTCAACTCCCGACATGGCCTCAACAATCGCTTCATCTGAAGGGAAGACAGTATCAAGGCAATTGTGCACTTGAGTAGACTATACTGCCCATGCCGGCAGCACATAAGGGTCCTCCTCCCCCATCCGTGAAGAGGAAGGACTAGGCTCTGCAACACACTTGAGATTATCTTGATAAGCTATCATAATTGTAGGCAACGACACGCCCATCATGATGGGCTCACTCAGAGTATTCGGTGTAGGAAGAATACAAGGATCTTCCATATGACTCATGCGAAAAGACACTGATCTCATAGATGTCGAATTCTCATCGAAAATAGACCCTATTATAAGGATCGGTGCAGGACAACTAAAGCTTCCCATGAGGGATGGATACATGCCTACACCCAAACTCTCAGTTTCCGGATTAGAGTGTTCAACGATCGGGATCGAAGCTCCCAAAGATGCGGTAACAGATGGATTCTTGAATGTCATTTGATCAATCATGACTATCTTCCCATTAAATGGAAAACATACAACGCGAAATAGGGAAGAAGCAATGGCTTGCATACTGTACATCCAATTCCTACCCAGCAAGAGATTGTAGTCAAGGGGCGCATCAACCACCTTGACCTCTATCGCAACGGTCTTCCCTCCCAAACGGACTTTAAGGGAAAGAAGGATGCCGTGCAGCCTGAACGATCTCCCATCGAACGTAGTTAACATGGTCGCTGATTTAGACAGCTCAAGGGAGCCTAAACCTTTCCAACATGATAAAGACATCATAGAAGTGGTAGCGTCTTCGTCAATCACAGTGCGCTTGACGGTCATCTTAAGACATTCTACATGAATCAAAAGAGACACATAGTAAGGCAAGCGAGGATGAAGTCTTGCGGTTTCAAATTTAATCACGGAGGAAGAATCATCATCATTCACATTTAGGGAAGAAAGCAAAGCCTTCATTTGTGAAGGACAACTCTGAAGCACTTCCAATGTAGACATCGCACAAGGAGTGTGGCCCAAATCCTTGACAACTGAATAGTGTTGGGTGGCTCGGGCATTAGGATTGTGCCCCGAACGCTTAAGGACTCCCTTAGGAATGCGAGGTGTAGCTTAAGGTTTATCCATAGGTTTCTCAATATGCAAAGGAGACCCTAGTGGATCAGATTCCTTTCCTAGGCTAGGTTGTGACGAACCATAGTCCTTCGCATGGGTCACAACTTTCACAGCACGTACCATGTTAATGCAACCACGACCACTACCCTCCGGTGGATCTTGATCACCACCAGACTGATCATGAGTCCTCGAGTTCATATTTTGATTGTGAGGTAAAGGGTTAGTTAGCATAGCTGGGCCCTGTGCCAAGAATCTCGAGGATTCATCGATATGAGGGCACAAGTAAGTGAGGTGATCGTCCTTACAAAATTTGCAAGGGAATTTAACCTTATGTTTATCTTTCTTGTCCCCCCTAGCATTACGAGTGTTCTTGTCATTATTATTAGCATTCTCATTCCTATTCCTGCCCCTACGATTATTCTTACCCTTCTTCTTATTCCATATGGGCTGCTAGTTACCCTTCTGGTCCGACGATTGCACCAAAAGTACACTCACCATTTGGGTGGGTTGAGACGAATCCGTGGCTTGTCCCAAAGTAGGTTGGTTGATTGACAATTGACTAACTTGTTTTGCAACCGAATCCATAGGTTTAGCACTCGTACAACCAACAATGGCATCGGCATGTGGTCCAGGTTTAACTTTGGGGTCGAAACTATAACATGAATCATTGGGAATGATCTCATATAACAAACCAGACTGAGCATAAATCAAGTCTAGTTCCTACGCCCTAAAAATCACTTGTTTCACATTCTCCACTCCGGATGTAGAAACATCCTTCGCTATATATGGCAATAATGACTTAAGGAACCATTCGAGGAGGAATTTTGGCAGTTTAAAGGCTTTAATTAACCTCTTCCATATACGCCACTCTTGGATATGATATGAGATATGTGTGGATTTATGTTTTCGAAATGTCGACAAGGGTTCAGTAACGAAGGATGTAGAAACATCCTTCGCTATATATGGCAATAACGACTTAAGTAACCATTCGAGGAGGAATTTCGGAGGTATAAAGGCTTTAATTAACCTCTTCCTTCTACGCCACTCTTGGATATGATCCAAGATATGTGTGGCTTTATCCTTCTGAAATGTCGACAAGGGTTCAGTAACGAAGGATGTAGAAACGTCATTCGCTATATATGGCAATAAAGACTTATGGAACCATTTGAGGAGGAATTTCGGCGGTATAAAGGCTTTAATTAACCTATTCCATCTACGCCACTCTTGGATATGATCCGAGATATGTGTGGCTTTATCCTTCCAAAATGTCGACAAGGGTTCAATTCCAACATCATAACGCACTGGTAGCTGGAAGTGGTTAAGAAAATTCATCGGTAGGTCATCGAACAAAGCGAATTCTCCCCAAGGTAGCTCTATATACCATTTCACAGTAGGCCCTGTAAGGGTGTGTTGAAACAGCCTTAAACGGATGGAGTCCTGGTGTAAGGAATTTGAAGAGCACCATAGGTGAAAGGTAGTAACATGTTTGCTTAGATCCTCTCCTGGTTTTCCCTCGAACTTGGGTGTGTCTGAGGGAAGATTAGTAGGGATAGCCGTCCAAGCCGGGTCATGAGCTATAGGATCATTTGTCAATCTCAACAAGTCAAGAAGATTCAACATTGCGAGGAAAGGGAGCCTAGGATGATGAGGTCAATGGACCGCTCCTTGATAGTTGTGATTCAGATAGGTATGATTACCACCATGGCCTTGGCCATAGTGCCCTCCTTCTGCTTGACCCGTATAGGGTGGCATGGAATCACCATAGTGTGGTGTACCTTGACTATTAGGAGCTACAAAGTCATAATTTGGAGAGTAAGCAGGTTGTTCATACCCGCCCCCATAAGGTGAAGGGCCCTGTCCATATTGCGCCACATAATAGGGTCCATAAGTCATTGCATGAGATGTCGCATGAGACACTCTGTAAGTAGGAACATACGCTCCAAAAGTAAAAATATACATTCCGAAAGTAGGAATGTGACCTCTATAAGTATGAACATGACCTCCCGAAACAACAGGAGGTGCATGAAGCTGAGACATGATCGGTCTAGTAACCGCAGTACAGACATAACTCATAGCAATGTTTCAGCCCAAAATACCACGTGAATGAGGTGGAGAGTGAACATTCGAAGAACTAGGGATCGAGGATGAAGGGATCTGTGTAATTAAGTACGTACTATTCCCTATAGTCACTCATCTCGGATCTGGTATCCTAATAGGATCACTAACCCTAGACCTAGGAGGAATATGTGATGTAACTTCCACCACCGAGATGGAAGGTGCAATGTAACTAGTGCTCCCAAACCTCTCCGCATGATAAGGAATGAGAGTTCCCCCAGGCATAGTGTTAGGCTTGAACTCAAACTCGACATGAAATTCCACATCATGTGTGGGAAAACCAGACACACCATAACTACCATAACTAGTGCTGGAGGGTTCAAAATGAGTCTCGTCATCCTCTGGCATTCCATACCAGCGATGCGTCAATGGGGAATCAACCCTAGAGTGAGTAGGTATATCATGAAAGGTTCCTATCTCAGAAATCACAGGACCTAACTCAATCAAGTCGGGTGAAGGATCATAGGTAGGAGTAAACTCCTCATCTTCCACATGAATGGGAGAAGGTGGTTTAGGAATACTTTCTATATGGTCTCCCATGGTGTGTGAATCAATGTGTGAAGTAGTCCGCCTGGACTGTCTATTTCTCCCTCCCAAAGGAGAAGGAGATGTAGAAGGTAGAAGTCCTGCTAAACGATGAGAACGGCGAAGAGCCACACCCGAATCCACAATGACTCAAAAAATAGAAAAGACTCTCTATCTACACAAACCCTAGACAAGCTATCATGCACAGAGCAATCACCAATAAAATCTAAACCCAAATGCAAGAAATCAAGGGTAGGATAAGTGAGCTCCAGAATGAAGCAGGTATGTCTCGCTTCGGAGAGGCTTGATACTTCCATACACAACAAGCGGAGGCACGTAACCAATTATTGTGGCCCTTAGCTTCAACGTGTAAAGAAATTGTGCTGTCTAACCCCAACCTGGCCGGGACACCTACAGAATAACCCCTGCAAATTACCCCCTCGATATCCTAGGTAAGGCCACTAAGGTCACCTTAATATAATCAGTGCTCAGGAAAACAGTCATAGGCGGGATTGACCGTATGGGCAGGGAAGCAAAGCCCAAAACTCTAATTGAAAGAGCCCTCGAATACGAATACAATCCTGGAAATATCTCCGGTGCTACTCAGTTATGACTACGGGTCATCCCAATCAATAACCGCTCACTCTCCCTCGTGCTTAACTCCCTTTTGAGAGGAGGATCCTGAGGAACACTGGTTATACCAAGGATTTCACACACTCACTTGGACAGACACACACATGTTGTTGTTTAGTGGTCTTGGAGAATTTACTCACAATGAACTATTCCAAGACCCTAAAACCTAATATTGTTGGTGAACCCTATCAAATAAAATAGTGTAGTTCATTTTAATTAAGCGTTGATTTTAATTGGCTTTATTACTCAAAAGAGGGATATGGTCGTGCAACTAATAGTGTTATGACACAACATGAAGTAAAATGCACACCTAACAATCAATGCAAATGCATTGTGTCCATGAAAACAGGGTATGCTACTACGCAAAATGCACAATTTTCTTCAAATGATAAATGCCATCTTTCCTATATGAATTCCTGACTAATACTCCAAAGAAAATCTAGTGCAAGTACTATGCAAAATGGAAAATGCAATGCATGATGATAAGCAAATATTTTTGGATTTTTTGAAATAAAATGAGATACAAAAAGCAAAAGAATGATTCTACAACCACCAGACTCTACAAGCACACTCAAGCAGCACTCAAGCAAAGCACTAAGGTAAAAGAAGTCTAATGCACTCATCCCAAAACAAAAAATAGAAAATGCAATGACAAGAATATTCTTAAAAAATAAATTTACCCTAAAGGAAACGTCTCTGGTAAGAAACAGAGGTGTATACAGGCTCAAGCAATATCAAAGGAGACTCAGCAATCATCAAACTTCACCTAGCAACCATTTAAATTCCTCTAAAAGGTAAAACTAAGGGCATACATGACTGTTCACAGTAAACCCGGGTGTATACACGAAAATAGCAGAGAAACCCACATGTATACGCGACAATGAGTTCAAAACTCGCGTAAAGGAATAAAAGTACATAAAAATCAAGGCAAACAGACAAGCTGAGACAAACTTCACACCAATCAGACACTACCAAGCAAAAATGCCCCCAGAACTGACATAGAAACAAGAGATAAAGAGCAATTCAAAGTCATTGAATGCTGATAGAAAACCCCAAAAGGACAACTACTAGGAACTCCGCAACGGAGTCGCCAATTCTCTTACGGAGAGAAATTCCTATGGCTTGGGGTACCACAACAGACAGCTTAACTCCATAAATCAATCCTTTCCAATATGCAAGAGAAATTAAATATCTAACACTAAAGGATCAGACCTTGTACCTTATTTCAGATGGTTGAAGTAGATCCCTATTGAGCTTTCCAACTTCAACTTGAATTGATACATTACTTCCTCAACAACAAGTAAAAAATACAAGCATACTATATATATTGGTGTTAGATCTATTCTAGCATATATAATAAACAATGTATCAACATTTGAAAACATTCCATGGATAAAATATTCATTCAAACACAAATTATTGGACAGAAAAAGATATTTCTAGTAATATAAAATCAGAGATTACAATGGATACAACCTTTGTCGGCACATCTGTGAATTGGAGAAACTGAATCCCCCACTTGGGCCTCCACCACCTAAATCCTCCATCTCTTGATAGCAAGCTCACAAGAAAAAGGCAAGCTTGGGAAGAACACAAAAGTGATCCAAGGGACAAAGGGATGCATACTCAAGCATAAGTTCCGGCAACAATGGACTATAGTTTCTTTCCTCTTAATTCTCTCATATGCCTTCAATGTACCATACAGTTCCTTATTTAGATTTTTGAAGGGCTAATGAAAGGTTGATTTCGAGTGATCTCAAGGCATAGAGAAGGCCATGAGTCAAGTGAGTCAGATCCATGTCAACGAAAAATCCAAAAGTATTTGGATTATGCACACATCCCGATGTACACGGTTTTAGGGGTCAAACCTGCGTATATATGCTATTAAGGGTTTAAAAGTAGCATATATCAATTTACACATGTTTTTAGGGATGGTCAAAGAAACATCAAAGGACAAAAAATGGTCGAAGGGGTCTAAGGAGTTTGCAGAGGGATAGGGGAAGGCCATACAAAGTGTGATTCACCTGGAGTGGTAAAATCAGCTATAACAGTACCATACATCAAGGATGAAAATGTAAAAATCCAGCATTTTTTAGGATATCTTTCTCCTAAATTTTGGGAAAGGATTGAGTTCGACATGCCTAGAACCTTGGACACCACATTGCACAAAGATAAGATCTCCTCTGAGCAAGGGAAACTAAGCAAAGAGATCATGAAAAAAAATAGAGGCAAGTCTAGGAACTTCTCTGATAACTACAAACCAGGGTTTAACCCACCCCCGTACAGGAAACAAAACAACAGTTTTCAAGCAAACAAGAACTTTAATAAATCAGGTATGAAACCATATGTATCAGCTTCAGATGCTAACAAGCCAGTAGCAGCTGGGGGAGCTAATGCTACCCTGATACCCATCAAATGTTGGAAGTGCAGCAGGCCTCATTATGTCTGATATTGTAAGAACAAGACCAATGGGGTCTTTCACAACTTACAAGAAGAACCAAACATAGAGGACATAGTTGGAACCCCACATACTTATGCATCTTTGGATGGCCGACAGGAATACCATCAAGCTACCATGGTTGAGATAGAAGGTAATATCTTGAACACTTCTATTTCAATACTTATTGACCTCAGTGCATGCCAAAGCTATGTTTTGCCCAAAATTGTTGATGAATGCAAACTACACAAAGTAAAACATGATAAACCTTAGCTGGTTCAATTACCCATTGGTACAAAATGGAAAGTTTCGAAAATAGTTAAAGATTGTGAAGTAATCATGAAGGGTTTTCCTACAAAGGTAAAGCTGAATATCCTTCCCTTAGGATTGTATGATATACTTATCAGCATGGACTCATTGGAACAACACCATGTCATGCTCGATTGCTTACAAAAATATTGTGTACAGATAGCCAAGGGAACCAAGTGAAGGTTCAACAGATTCGAAAGAAATTTTCTATAAGGCAAATATATGCCTTACAAGCAACGAAATGCCTCTTCTTTTCCTTTCTAGTTCATCCTCTTCTGTAATATGATCATGATGCCTCTTATTGTTTTATGTCTTGGTCGATACCTTGTTTCTCAGACAATCTGTTGCAAAGTGACCTTTCTCATCACATCTGAAACATCTTATATTGGAGCAATACTTTTGAGGTCTATGGTTCTTCTTGAATTTTTAGGGCCTTATATGAGTGTGATCCTCCCTCTTCCTTCTATTCTTCTTTTCATGTGTTGTTAGGTATTGATCATCATCAACTTCCATCTTTTGTTCTCTTGACACTAATCGGGCTTCTTCTTGAGTGCATTCTTCCCATAATCTGTTGAACTTGATTATAATTTTTCTAGCACATATCCCTTTAATGAATGAGTCCCATGATATTGGGAGAGCATTCAAGGTGGCCATCACAATCTCTCCTACTTTGACATTTAGTTCAATGACCTCTAATTTATGCTTGATTTCAGAAACCCTAGTGAAGTAGGACTCAATGGTTTATGAGTGTTGAATCTTCACATTCTTGAGTTGATTCCTCAAGGTCATCTTCTAGTTGATGTTCTTCCCTTTGAATGGATTGATTAAAGCATAAAGCATCTTATTCTAGGTATTCAATGATGATACATGAGGGATGAGATGATCTTTTATTTAGTATGAAATTATCTTGTTGGATTTTATCATGTTCTTATTGTGAGTATCCTTGGCATCATCTCCCTTTGGTTCTACAATCTCCACAGTGACATATTTGTCTAAATCATTCTTTTCTAGGATAAGAGAGATTCTATATTTCCATGTTTGTAATTTTTCATCTCCATCAAGCTTGTCCTTAAGCTTAGTGTTATTCATCATTTTGATATGAGAACCTGAAATGGAAATAGAAAAGAAATAAATCTTACCAATTTGAGTTTCCCAAGTAGCTCCTTGCTTTGGTTCACCCAGGGTTCCATAGATAAACCCTATTTTTTCTATTTTGGAATATTGAAAGTGTTCCTGGATAGAAATATGTGCTTCCTTGAAGCGAGTTGTCTAGTGAGGTCTATTTCCCAAAAATTTGAATGGAAACTTCAAAAAACTTAATGCCCTAGTTTCTTCCCGCGGTGTGCCATGATAAAAGATTGAAACTTTTATGATCTAGATTATTTCTCCACCAAAATATGCGCCTCTCTGAGGCAACTAATCCTAGCTCTCTTTTCTCGAAATTCCGTCAAGAAAATTCCTAGAACTTCGAATCCCTAGTTTCTGCAACTGCATAGTTCCTTTTTTCAGGGTGGCTCTAATTTCGTGTTAGAGTTTGCAATTTAATTAGAATATATTAGATATTTAATCTAATATAATAATATCATTGAAAGATATACATGCACAACATAAATAAAGATACAAATATTTTATCCTCAGAAACCACAAGTAAGAAAACCTAGCAACTTCTGTTAGTACATTGTGAGGCTGATATAGAAAACTCAAAGATAATGTCTTCAATTTCTTATTCTTATTCTTCGCCAGTGAACCTGTATTCTTATCCTTATTCTTTATCTTGCAGTGTGTACAAATCAACGAGCGATCCTCCCTATTTATATTCTTTATTTGTGTGACCTTTTGGTCCAATAGGGCCTACTTTGGACCATGCTAGATCGACCTTTCCTAGGCAAACTCAAAAGTACATTTTATACATATAGTTTTGGGGAATATTTATCAGACTTACAACAAAGGTTTTACCTCAACTCTTACATGAAAAATTACATTAATGACATCTCCAATCAAATGGTAAACATCCCCAAAAGGAGGTACAATAAAAGTACAACAAATAATAATAATAATAATAATAATAATAATAATAATAATAATAATACAAATAATACAATGAAGAATATCTTTTAAAGTTACATTATCAACAAAAAAAAGTGATTATGACATCATTTTATGTGAGGCATTGAGAAACATGTACTACGATGATATATTAGAGTAGGGTTCCCCATCGATGAGTTACCTAAAACATTGGAGAAAGGGACAGATATGCAAGAACTAGATGAACTAAAATATGTGTATACAAGCAATGGAAAAGAAAGAATCATGTTGAAGAATGCAAGGCATGGAATGGTGAGCAAGAAATAAGGCATGGAAAAGTGAGAGGATAAAGCAATGGATGGCGATGGTGTAGTCAACATGAAGACACCTAAAGAAAAATTGATGGAGTAGTTTGCATGTAAATGGGAATATGGTTTTAAGACCTTGTAAGGCCTGCATACCCTCGGTATCTTACCAGTAAATTCAGGAGATATACTTAGGTGATAGGGGGTGTATGTGGAATTCCTCACTAAAAATTTAAGGGGGGATGGTCATTACTCCAAATCAAGTTTAAAAGGGAGATTGTTAGGGTTAACCTTGACTCAGGAATGATTCAATGGTAGTTTGGGTCTAGCACATGTTTTTTTTGTATCTTTTGGTATTACATGTAAGGAAGTATTTATGAGGGTTAATGAGTCTCCATTGTAATGTTGCTTGGAGGTGAGTGGTGACTAGCTCCCTTAGCTTGGTTGGCCCATTTTGGATAGGTTAATGAAGAACTTCATTGGTGCTAGTTTTTCCATGCATGGATTTTTCCAAGGTAAATGGTTGTCTCTATGTGAATGTTTCTTTTAATGTTTATTTCTCGCATATTATTGTTATATTTTATTGCTAGTAGTACCTAATACAAGTGATCTTAGTTATCATTCTAGGTTTTTTAACTCCTTATGAGAAACAAACTTACTTATCCAAAATGGCCTTTTCCAAATGGAAAGGGAGTGCAAACGAAGTGAACTTGTTGGGATCAAACCCCTATGTATGCACATAAGGGTTATTATGTGATGTCTAGCCATAAGTAATAAATAAATTTGTATACTAATAACTAAATATAGATATTTTAAGTGGTTTATTTTTTTTCTCAAATATAACTACATAAATAAATGCCTTAACGCTTTTTCGCATTTCCCAAGTAGTATCCACTATAAACTCATCAACTCTAATTATAATCCTTCATTTGATAAAAACATTAAATAAAACACATAATAAAAGGTAACTTAAAAAAAACCAACAAATACTTTACACAAAGCTCAAAATACTATAACCCTCAAGTTAACCCATCAAACTACTTATTATAAAATTCTACCTTTACATTAGAGTCAAAACACTATATCTCTCAAGTTAACCAACCAAACTATCCATTATAAAATATCACTTCTTCACTATTTGCCTAGTTCCTTCGTTATTTCCGTAATTTTTTCCCTAGTTCCTTCCCACAGTGTTACACAGTAAAAAAGTGAAACTTCTCTAATATGGAATCTTTCTCCATCAAAATATGCACCTCCTTGAGGTGAGTTATCCTAACCCTCTTTTCTGGAAATATTGTGGAGAAAATTGCTAGAACTTGGAAGCCCTAGTTTTCGCAACTGCAAAGTGCCTTCTTTCAGGGTGGATCTAATACCATGTTAGAGTTTGCAGTTTAATTCCAATATATTAAATATTTAATCTAATTTAATAGGATCACTAAAATATAGACAAGAACAACATAAGTAAAGACATAAATATTTTATCCTCAGAAACTACAAGGAAGAAAACATATTAAACTTCTTTTGTATAGATTCGTGACTCAGTACAATGTTAGGTAGAGATAGAAAACTCAAAGATAAGATGTCTTCGACTAATATTTCTTCTTCTTCACCATTGAACTTGTCTTCTTCTCTCTTGGACAGAACTTGCTTTATCTTGCAGTGTGTACAAATGAGCGAGGGAGCCTCCCTATTTATATACCTTAGTTGTGTGACATTTTGGTCTAATGGGGCCAAATTTTGGACCATATTGGGTCGAATTTTCCTAGGGAGGCTCAAAAATACATTTTATACATATTATTTTGGGGACTATTTCCCAGACTTAAAACTGAGGTTTTACCTTGACTCTTACATGACCAATTACATTAATGAAATCTCCATTCGGAGGGACAACATCCCCAAAATGAGGTACAATAAAAGTACAACAAATTATAATAATAATAATAATACAAATAATACAATGAAGAATATCTTCTGAGGCTACATTATCAACAATAAAAGTGATTGTCATAGATCATTCTGTGTGAGGAGTTGAGAAACAACGTGTCCAAAGGAGATAATGGCAGTGATATGTTAGAGTAGGGTGCCCCATCGATGAGTCACCTAAAACATTGGAGAAAGTGATGAATATGCAAGAAATAGATCAACTAAAATGTGTGCGGACAAGAAATGACAAAGAAAGAAGGATGGAAAGAATGCAAGGCATGGCATGGTGAGAAAGAAAGCGGTCATGGAAAAGCAAGAGGATGAAGTAGTGGATGGTGATGGTGTATTCAACATGAAGACGCATGAAAAAAATAAAATAATGGAGTATTTTGCATGTAAAATACATATATATGTAAGACCTGGTAAGGAATGCATACCCATGGTATGTCAGTGGTAAACTCAAGAGATATAACTAGGTGATAAGGGGGTGTACATGGAATTCCTCTGTAAAAATTTGATGAGGGGTGGTGCCTTGACTTGAGAATGAGTCAATAGTGGTTTTGGTATAGCACACGATTTGGGCACATGGTTTCTTCTATCCCATGGTATTGCATATAAGAAAATATTTATAAGGCTTAATGAGTCTCCATTGTAAAGTGGCCTCCAGGTGAGTGGTGACTAGCTCACTTGGCCCAGTTGTTATATTTTATTGCTTGTAATTCCTATTACAAGTGATCTTATTTTTAATTCCATACTTTTTAAATAAAACCTTTACCAGCTAGTGGAGTATCTTTAGCTCGAGAACATTGTAATTCAGAATACCTTGAGACTAGGGTTATACAAAGCCATAGTTGTAGGACTGATAATCAGGTTGAATCTTGAACTCATAAGGTGCTACATAAGGTGGTATATAAGGTGATACATACCTTTCCAACACATAAGGAGGCACATAGAATTCTGACACTATGGTGTGGGAAGACTCGGGAACAACATGGATAGTGGTAATACTCCGGCCTGAAGGACCATGTGGAGGATGCGTCATTAGAAACACATTTGAAGGAACAGGCGTCGAAGATGATGTAGCATATGATGGAATATAACTTGTGTTTCCAATGTTCACATGTCTAGGGCCAATCGCACTAATGGGGACACTAGTATAGGGCCTAGGTAATGGGTGTGAAGATCGTCCCACTGCAGGAGTGGAAGGTGCAATATAACCACCACCAAACCTATCTGCATGGAAATGAATAGCAGTGCCCCCAGGCATAGCACCAGGGTCAACACCTGATCCAAAATTTAATTAGGGACTCATCTTTGAAAGGTATATCATGCCAAACTTAAATGGTTCAATTCTATAGGGTATCGAATAAGTCTCACCACTCGACCTATGTGAAGAAAATCCACAATTTGTGTTTAGATAATTTGGAGATTGTGATATCACATTATATGACGTCCCAACCTCAAAGTGATTGGCTTCTTCTGGAGACCCATATAAACTCTTAGGTAAGTCCCCCCCCACCCCACGGGCTTGGATAAGGGGGATTCTCAAGGATCTCATATCTATGACTCATCATGAAATCGATGTGTGAATCAAAGTGAGTATCGGTCCACATGAGCTACTTGGTTCTCTTCCGTGAAGGAGGAGGAGATGTAGAAGGAGGAAGACCTACTAAACGTTGATAATGACAAAATTTTGGTCCGAGATCCACGATGACAAAAAAAAATAAAAATACTCAAACTAATTATGAATTGTAGAAAAATCTAGTGCACATAGAGCACACTCCTAAGAAAATCTACAGGAAAATTGTAAGAAAACCAAGGGGAGGATAAGTGAACTCCCGTGTTCAGCAGGTATGTATTGCCTAGGAGAGGCTTGAGAGTCCCATACACTACAAGAAGAGGTGTGTAACCAATTATAGTATCCCTCATATTCAATTAGTAAATCCATTGTGTTGTTTGACCCCTACCTGTCCAGGACACTCACATAATAACCTCTGTAAGTACCCCCTGCAAAACCTAGGTAAGGAAACTAAGGTCATCCCAATATAACCAATTCTCAGGAGGAGACTCGCAGGAGGGATCTACCATATGGACAGGGTAGGAAATTTTGAAGCTCGAAAGCACCAATGAATACCTCAAAAATCCTAGATGTGAATAACATCATTGAAATATCTCTATTGCTCACAAAAAGTGGCCATGGACTATCCTAACCAAAATCATGTATGGTGCTTCATTCTCAACTCTGGTGTAAGAAGATCCTTCTGAGAACACTAATTATACAAAGTATTTCACTCTCTCACCTCGACAAGTGCCTACTTGTTTTTTTTAGTAGTCTTGGAGAATTTACTCACAATGAACTATTCCAAGACTCTAAAACCTAAACTTGTTGATGTACCCTATCAAATAAAAATGTGTAATTCATTTTAAATTAAGTGTTGATTTTAGTGGTTGTGATTAGTCAAAGGAAATGATCATGCAACCAATGATGTTATAACTTAGTAGTGAAAGTAAATGCGAACACCTAACATACCATGCCTAGTGCAATTCTATCTAAATCGAAAAACGGGGTATGCCACTACCTGAGATGCATATTTTTTCTTCAAATTACAATGCAACAATTCTTATAATAAATACTAACTATAACTTCAGTCATCAAACCTATTGCAAGTACCATGAAAATGCAAAATGCAAAAAATCATAAACATGGCAAATATAAAATATTTTTGTATTTTTGAAATAAATGATATGTAAAAGCAACAAAAGACTCTACAACTCTCAGAACTTGTAGAAAATCTTAGAAAAAAAACCAAACAAGGAACCAAGATTAAGCAAATCTAATGCACTAATACCAAAACAAAAAGGAAATAAGATTACAAGAACAACGTCTTATAAAAAGCAAATAAAAAAGGGTCCATGGTCATAAATAGAGGTAGCATACAGACACCAACAATACCCAGGAAGAATCGGCAACATTCAAAATTCACCCAGCAACTCTCAACCATCCAATTCAAACTCAAATAGATGCATACACGACTCTTCACATATAACCTGCGTGTAGACGCGGCTATTCAGGAATAACCCGCGTGTATACGTAGCTGTGAAATAAAAAATCACATACATGAAGAAAGAGGGGAGGAAATGATAAGACACGATCAAAATTACTTCAACAGAACACTAATGGGAAAACATACTTCTAAACCCGACACATAAAATCATAAAAAAGACAGCAATTCAAGCACATTGTGCACCCAATCACCAAAGAAAAACAAGGAACCTCCCCAGCGGAGTAGCAAATTCTGTTATAGAGAGAAAATTCCTATGGCTTGGGGTATACCAAAACAAACCAAATGACACTAGAAATCAATCCGTTCCCATATGTAAGAGAAATAAATACATCCAACACTAAGTGATATGAAGCATACCTTATTCCAAACGGTTGATGTAGATGCTTGTTGAGCTTTTCCAACACACTTGCATTCACAATTCACTCTTAAAAACAACAAACAAGATAAGCATGATATATATCAAAGTGTTAAGCCTACTTTATCATATATAAACCATCATGTAGAAGAAAAATAACTACATCCATGGATACAATATTCATATTTATGCACATGTATTGGATAGGAAATGGATATTTCTATTGATAAAACTAGAGATAGGATAGTGACAAACACTGTCAGCACTTCTTCGAACCAGAGAAGTCGAGTCCTTCACCTAGTCCTCCGCCACTTCAATCCTACATCACAAAGGCAAGATCACAAATAAAAGGAAATCTTGGGAAGAGCAGCACTATGTGCTCCAAATGGATAAAGTGGTGCAGACTTAAGCATAAACAAGTAAGGAAACAATGAAGTATAGTTTTCTTTCTCTCCAAATTCTCCTCCTTCAATGCATCCAAGAGGCTCAATATATATCCCTCCAAATGGGAAATGGAGAGTCAAGTCTGACTGTTCTGAAGGCATATGGAAGGCCAAGCATCAATTTGATCAGGACTCTATGAGCAAAATTCCAAGAACTTTTGTCTTCATTCAAATTTCTCGATGTACATGAGTATTGGCTAAAATGTTGTGTGTACACGTGGATATTGCTATAAAATTCATCGTGTATACATATAAACAGTTATTTTTGGGGGACTTTCTTGGTACATCAAAGCATAATTTGAGCAAAGGGGGTTCAAGGAGTCTGCATAGGGACATGAAATTCCATAATGATGTGATCTGCCAAGTGTGGTAAAATAAGCTATAACAAACCTCTTCAAATTTCACTGAAACCACAAGCAATTATACTTTGACAAAGTCCCATCAAATGGGATTTAGGTTGTCTTCACAACTTTAGTAAACACCTCTTGCTCCAATGAGGATGAGTTGAATTTTAGAGTAGTTGTCAATTTTATTCATTCCTTTCCCATTTCTGAGAAAGTCAATGAGTGATGACATTTTCCTTCAACCCCTACCTAGTTTCTTATCCTATACTGGCCACAAACGAAATCTTTGTTTTTTCCAACCTATTTACAATACTTGCATCACCCACTCTCATTTTCCAAGTGAGAATGATCTTTTTGAACTGCAGATCTAATAAACCCACATCATTCAATCTCTACTTAAATAAATCCAACATGTGATCTTGGTTAGATTAATGGCCCCAAATCCTATGAGAATAAGGATGCATGAAGAGCTAATGCAAATGAAAATGATTTAGCGCATAAGAAATATCATATATTCCATCCCAAGGTGAGTCCCACTAATTCACTAACTAAATCAATATGAATGAATTCCTAGTCCCCAAATACGTTCCTTAAATGTCTGAAGATTTTGCACCCTTATCTCGTGTATTTTTGAATAAAAACAAATCCAAGCTTGTATGCTTCCATAAGGCTCTTCCGGGATAGATTTTTCATTGCCTTTCCCATCTCTCAAATTTTCTAAGAAAAATTAATTGTGATTCACCCCTAAATGGGGTTGTTCTATCGTTAAGGACCTTGGTAATTGAATTTTTCTTCCAATAAGAAATCTCTTTTTTATTTTCCTTGAGCAATGGAAAGAAAATTTTTTCAACCCGTTTGAATACCTAGGCCATCATTCAAAATACCCATACTCAATCTACCTTCTACTCTAGGATGTACTAACCGTAGAACCTTGTATCGAGACCTTAAATGGTATCTCAATTGATCCCCCATACTAATCTTACCCTCCTCTTTCGCAATTTTTCGAGCACTAGGAGTGGCCATAGTGGATTTAGATTCATGTAAGCATGATTTAAGGGACCAATCATTAATATAAAAACCCTGCTAATAGGATTTGAAGTAAATCATGATACATTGATGGAAGGCATCATAAGAACCTAAAAACCATAGAAAGCAGTTTAACAAGAAGAAGATTATCCTTTTCCAATGTGACAATGAGACAAAACCATTTTCTTAAATATAAGAGAAGGTAGTTTTCAAACTTACCTAAAGCATCTAAGAACTGTAGCTAAAAAGTACATCCTTCAATGTTTTCATGAGGCTAAATATTTTCCCCTAGCTTTTCCTCACAAAATGGAGAAGGAGAGGTGTGATGATTGGTTTTTGAAGTAGCACCATCTTTCAAGAGATTATGATTAGGCACACCCATCAAGTTTAACCCATTTCCCCACCCTCGGTGCCTTCCTATTTTGTATTTTCTAGCTTTTGATTCATTGGCAAAGGCCTATTTCCATTATATAAAGGATTTGTATTCATAATTTCAACCTAGATGAATTTAGAGAGCTTCAACTCAAATTTATGTGCTAAGTAACCATGTTTTCAAAATTACACATAGAGAAAGGAAACCCCAATATAGTCCAAATTCTTTCAGTGGGAGTAAGTTCCCGTTTACAAAATAATTTTCTTTTCTGGGTCCTCCAAAAAGTCTACGTAAACCATAATTCTATCCATTGATACTTGAGTTTCAAACTAACTGAATTTTATTCTCCTCAATGAAGTCTTACACCACATTACATATTGATTTAAACACATTCGAAGTTTATAATACAAAAGGAAGTATGAGGAGTTTAATTCAAACCGAAACCAAATAACAATTCTCATGTTGGGCATAAAAAAAGGTGTCCCATCGCTTGAGAGGTAGTAAAGAGCTTCCCCACATCCAACTCCCATGAAGAACCTTATCTAAATCTTCTTTTTCTCTTACACAATCCATCTAGCCACCCATGGGATAATATGTAGAACATTGGAATATACCCTACAATTGTCACCCACATACTCGCAACCCAATATTTCAAACTTTGAAAACTCATGAATCTATCTTGGTTTCATGAACCAAGTATTTTTTAATTTAGGGTGTCATATGTGTGCACATGCCGTGTATACGACGATTTTTTTTTTGAAATGTAAATAAAAAGTGCAATTAAAAGAAAGGATAATGTTTAATACTCATGAAACATGAATTTTTTTTATTTAAGCAAAACCAAGTACTTTTCTAAGAATGCGAAAGGAATATATTTCAAATTTCAAACACAACAATTCAAATGAAAACTAACAAGAAACTATTGCAATCTAGAAATGGAATAAACTAAATACTAATAGCCAATACTAAGAATGCAAATGATGTAATTTCTTCTCTTAATTATCTCTAACAATTAAAAAGAGGAAAGTAAATCATTATACTTGTGCATAGAAAATCGATGCAACTCTTAATGAATTAAAGAGGGATTTTATGCAAATGCAAGAATTAACTCAAAACAATTGTGAAATCGTAAGAATGAAACAATAAAGAGATTGAAAAATGTCCTAGATTGGGTCCCTAACGTCAACAAATACTGGAGTTTTCCTACCCTTTCACCAATACAAGTAGTAATGGACAGAAAAAAAAGGTGAAATTTAATATACAAACTAGAGTAGAAACCGAAATTGAATTGCAAAGGATAAACTAGGAGATCAACCCATTTTGTAAAAAAAAGGTTTTTTAAGCGAATTTGCATATTTCCTTGGAAATTTTGTGATGTTGTGTCACACTTTTGTTGTGAAAAAGTGTGAAGAGAACCCCAAATAGGAGATTCTAAAGCATGTTTATGGCTGAGACCAAAAATGGGTTTTTCTGCCTATGTCATTTGCGTGTGGGGATATAACATGAAATAGAAAGCAAACAACAAGAAGGAATTGTAAAATTCACCGAGAGAGAAGTTTGTAATGACACATACACAACCAAGGATGAATGATAAGCTTCATCTCTAGTATATGACTATAAAAACCATTATTGGTGTTCGATCACCTAGATGTACCAAGATTATGCACTCAAAGGTTATGCAATATTGAGTAGCAAATCAAAAGGATTTGATGCAACAATTAAAAAAACTAAAGGCACTATTCAATATCCATACAATGTAACATAAAAGAAACTAGATAAAGAAAGAAACAAAGAATCATATAAAGAATGCCATTTTATATTAACAAAAGAATATAAATGATGAAACACACCTTGGTGTTGGATGTACTTGATGTGAATCTCTACAACCAATCAAAGGGAGGGTTCTTTCTCTTTTTTGATGCTCCACCCCCATATAGATGATGTGTTATGGACAACATAGAGGCAATAAAAGGGATGGAAATGCCACACCCTCTCTCTCTAGGCAGTCAAGGAGTATAACCTTGATTTGATGAATGAATGTGATCCAATAGAATGACATTAAGGGATTTATCCAAAGGAAAGTATGTGCCCGTTTCTTAGATATAGATCCAATGTGGATAATCCTTTATATTGATGACTTCGTGTAATGTCCATGTCCACCTCACGCATCATTTGAGGCGATGAGAGACTCATGAACCGATCAAGCTTGACATTTCCTTTACCCTGATACCATTTATTATGCCTTCATTCATAAAAACAGACATTCGAAGAACATTGCGCAAGAAAGGGTTTCCAATGGTAAAAATTCTGGAACCCCTTAAATAGTATCGATGGAAAAATTCCGCTTCAAGTGGCTAAATTATCATTGTTCGACTTTTTCTTACCTTTCCACTTTTTTTGTGTATGTACAGTGAAGAGTCGAATGATGAAACACACCTTGGTGTTGGATGTACTTGATGTGAATCTCTACAACCAATCAAAGGGAGGGTTCTTTCTCTTTTTTGATGCTCCACCCCCATATAGATGATGTGTTATGGAAAACATAGAGGCAATAAAAGGGATGGAAATGCCACACCCTCTCTCTCTAGGCAGTCAAGGAGTATAACCTTGATTTGATGAATGAATGTGATCCAATAGAATGACATTAAGGGATTTATCCAAAGGAAAGTATGTGCCCGTTTCTTAGATATAGATCCAATGTGGATAATCCTTTATATTGATGACTTTGTGTAACGTCCATGTCCACCTCACGCATCATTTGAGGCGATGAGAGACTCATGAACCGATCAAGCTTGACATTTCCTTTACCCTGATACCATTTATTATGCCTTCATTCATAAAAACAGACATTCGAAGAATATTGCGCAAGAAAGGGTTTCCAATGGTAAAAATTCTGGAACCCCTTAAATAGTATCGATGGAAAAATTCCGCTTCAAGTGGCTAAATTATCATTGTTCGACTTTTTCTTACCTTTCCACTTTTTTTGTGTATGTACAGTGAAGAGTCGAAAATCGGCACGAGCAACAAAAAAATACTACACACTCCTAACTTTTGCAATTGAGAGTCGACAACACCACAAAACACAACATCCATACCAACTTCTCATTTAGGCAATTGGCACTCTGGAAGTTGGGAATCAACAACAAAAGAAAAACCTAATCATTCATGCTCCCGACTTTTGATTCCGCAATCATTGGAGCAAACTTACTTTATCATGCAGTGTGTACAAATGAGGGAGGGCGCCTCCCTATTTCTGTTCCTTAGTTGTTTGACCTTTTGGTCCAAGAGAGCTGGCGTTTGGACCATAGTGGGCCGACCTCTCCTCAAGAGAGTCAAAAGTACATTTTATACATATTTTTGGGGGGACTATTTCCTACACTTACAACTGATTTTTTACCTTGAATCTTACATGATCAATTACATTAATGGCATCTCCAATAGAGGAAAAACATCCCCAAAGTACAACAAATAATAATAATAATAATAATAATAATAATAATACAAATAATACAATGAAGAATTTCTTCCGAAGTCACATTAATACAAAAAAAAGTGATTCTCAAATCATTATTTGCAAGGCCTTGACAAACAATGTGTCCACCGGAGATAATGGGGGTGATTTGTTAGAGTAGGGTGCCCCATAGATGGGAGATAATGGCCGTGATTTGTTAGAGTAGGGTGCCCCATGATGAGTCACCTACAACATTGGAGAAAGTGATGAATATGCAAGAACTAGATTAACTAAAATATGTGTGGACAAGCAATGGTAAGGCATGGGAATGAGATAGACCTTGTTAGGTTTAACCTTGACTCGGGAATGGGAATGAGTCAATGGTGGTTTGGGTCTAGCACATAGTTTGGGCACATGGTTTCTTGTATCTCATGGTATTGCATGTAAGGACATTCTTTATAAGGCTTAAGGAATCTTCATTGTAAAGTGTCCTAGAGATGAGTGGTGACTAGCTCACTTGGGCTCGTTATCAATTTTTTTTATGCAGGTTAATGAAGATCTTCGTTAGTGCTATTTTTTTCCAGCATAGAGTTTTTAGGTTAACCTTGACTCTGGAATGGGAATGAGTCAATGGTGGTTTGGGTCTAGCACATAGTTTGGGCACATGGTTTCTTGTATCTCATGGTATTGCATGTAAGGACATTCTTTATAAGGCTTAAGGAATCTTCATTGTAAAGTGTCCTAGAGATGAGTGGTGACTAGCTCACTTGGGCTGGTTATCAATTTTTTTTATGCAGGTTAATGAAGATCTTCGTTAGTGCTATTTTTTTCCAGCATAGAGTTTTTACCTTAAAAGTAAATAGTTGTTTCTATATGAATATTGCTTATAATTTCTAATACAAGTGATCCTAGTTGTCATTCTAGACATTTTAAAGCAAACATTTACAAGCTAGTGGACGCTCTTTACCACGGGCTTCCTCATTCTGCAAAATTTTCCGGCAGACTACCTGAAATGATCGCAAGGCTCAACTTTTGACCGGGAAGCGGGTTTTTCCAACCATAGGCACTGCATTTGTCAGAGCTTTCGAGAGAGAGATTTTTCACAGAGAGAGAGATTTGTTTCTTGATCATATTGGCAAGCTGATCAAGAACCTTGTTACCTGTTTTAGGTCGCACCTTGTAGTTTTGCAAGGTTGTGTCTTACTTCTTTATAATGTTGAAAAGATACCATGGAAATCATGATTATTTCCATGCTTGTCTAGATGAAAGCATGTTTCTATTCTTTGTTGCAGGCTGCAGCTAGGACCATCGTTTTTTCCAGAACCATTATCTTGTTTCAAAAAATTAGTCTCTAGGTTTGCTCGAGATTTGACACTTTCTTTAGCAAGCGAATGGAAATTTAGTTCGAAAGGTTGTCGACCGCTGTCTTTTACTACATTAGAATGGCAATTAGGGGCAGAAGCTAATAGGCGCTGCTTGTTGATCAGTAGGGAAACATTTTTGCCATAACCAGAGGAATAATCACGTAGAGATATATAACTTTCAGGTGCAACAAGAGATGCATAACGGCCACAACCAGGAGGGAAATCACGTACTGCACATAGTTTAACTGACCCTTGACCCTTCTGAAGCTTTGGGACATGTACACTTCCCACGTGACCCTTGTGGTCCTCTTCAATTATGGTTTTACCCAAAACTCTTTTTAGAGCTTCATTACGGCGAGGGTTGATACTTCTTGTATATGTGAGATGAATAATTCTGCGTTTGTCCAAAGAAAGCTCCATCTCACATATACAAGAACTCTGATCAGGGTATCAACCCTCACCGTAATGAAGCTCTAAAGAGAGTTTTAGGTAAGAACATAATTGAAGACAAGGGTCAAGCCGGAAGTGTAAATGTCTCTAAGCTTCAGAAGCCAGTTAAACCATCTGCAACACGTGATTTTCCCCCTGGTTGTGGCCGTTATGCATCTCCTGCTACACCTGAAAGTTATATACCTCTACCCCAGAGATGTCTCATACTCCCTGTTTCAACTTCTGGAGATTATTCCTCTGGTTATGGCAAAAATGTTTTCCCGTGATCAACAAGCAGCGCCTATTAGCTTCTGCCCCTAATTGCCATTCTGATGGAGTGAAGCACTCCATAACTTTTCAAACAAAATTTCCATTCAAGTGCTAAAGAAAATGTCAAATCTCGAGCAAACCTAGAGACTAGTTTAGCATTGTGAACCAAGAAAATGGTTCTGGAAAGGAAGATGGTGCTAGCTGCAACAGAGAGAATAGAAACATGCTTTCATCTAGACAAGCATGGAAAGAATCATGGTATCTTTCTCAACATTCTAAAGAAGCAAGACACAAAACCTTGTAAAACTCCAAGGTGCCACCTCAGCTTGCCAATATGATCAAGAAAGAAGCCAGCACAGGCCATTCTACAGTCAACGTTGATAATTCAAATGGAAAAGCTTCATATAATGTTGTGGCAACCACTAACAAGTTATGTTTAAAGATTATCATAATTAGTGATCAATTCTCTCAGCCTAATTTTGTGAAAAATAACCCCCAGTTAGCGCCATCTAAAGTTCTAACAAATGCAGTGCCTATCGTTGGAAAACCCGCTACCCGGTCAAATGTTTGGCCGAGCGACCATTTCAAGTAGTTTGGCCGAAAATTTTGCAGAATGACGAAGCCCGTGCTAAAGAGCCTGCACTAGCTGGTAAACAACATGGGAGCCTCCCAACTTCTGAAAGAAAACAACATGTAAAGGTAAGCAAATTGTGGGAGCTGTTCCTGCAGTTGAAGTTGGAGACCAGGTACAGGCTGGGAAATGTGTAAGTGGCTACCAGCATCGTGGCATCAGGTGGTTATGAAGATGATATGGATAGTGGGGATGTGTTGATATAGACTGGCCAGGGTGGAAATAACTATAGTGGAAACAAAAAGCAGACCGAAGATCAGAAACTTGAACGTCGAAACTTGGCTCTTAAGAACAGGATAGACTAGAAGATACCTGTTAGAGTTATCCGTGGATTCAGGCAAAAGAATACTGCAAATAATGGAAAGAAAAAAAGTACAGTTAATGTAAAATATACATATGATGGGCTTTACGATGTGGAGAAATATTCAATTCGTGAAGGAATTCATCTTAAGGTGGCGTTACTAAGCTTCTAGAGGTTTAAAGCCTTTTTAAAAGTATAAATATATTTAAAAAACAAATTACACCTCCACAGATTTGATCTTTTTGCATCTTTGGTAAAGTCAGCTTTAATCTTTAAGATGGATTTGTAC
Organism: Pseudotsuga menziesii; assembly: GCA_001517045.1. NCBI lineage: Eukaryota > Viridiplantae > Streptophyta > Pinopsida > Pinales > Pinaceae > Pseudotsuga > Pseudotsuga menziesii. The sequence goes on from LPNX010691073.1 coordinate 107,377, forward strand.
TGATTTTGGTTAGGATCAGGTCATGTTAAACATACCGTTTTTAAAAATTATTAACTTAACCATATATATACTCTGGATAAGTATTCTCGTGCAATGAACATCTATTTCTTCGGATAACCATTAGAAAAGCAAAAACTTCATGTTGCAACTTCACATAAACTTCATTCTGTGAGGGGTCGTTGTAACGGCAGTCTGCTTTATCCTTATCCTTCCACCATTTCGAAATATAGCATTGCAAAGCTAAAAATACCATTGGAAATTTCTCGTGAAGCATTATTCAATGTGATATTTAAAAATTATGCAGATAACAAATCCGAAACATTCGTTTAATGGGTTTATGGAGCTGTTTTTCACTGAGACTATCAACCTACTGTTTGCATTTGGCAGCCATGCAACTACTAAGTTTACTATGTTTTCATATAGAGTTTTATTTTATATATTAAAACAAATTTTCAATTTCAGTTATTACCATGTTAGGTGGACACTTATATATATATATATATATATTTGTTAATAAGCAGAGGTCTTCTTATCACTGATGGTACAAAAAGTTACAAAAAAGTTACATTCAGGCTTGTCTAGCTATGGGGATGCTGGGTTGAGAGAAGCTTTGCTACTGAGAATATTCCCCAACAAACTGAAGCTTCCTATTCTTTCCTTCTCGAGTGAAGGAGAACCATAAACCTTGAGAATGAAGGTAGAGATCATGAGAAACAAAACTAAACATAACTACCAATTATGAGGAAGGTATTTACAACAAAACCATCGGGACTAAGAAGCCCGGGTTTACTTAAAAAGTAGTAAAAACCAGAAAATAAAACCAGATCTTGTTAACCAAGCAAAATTCATCCAATTCTCGACAGGGCCGCCCCGCCTCCCTAAGGCGTTGGGTTCACTGGCGATTGAGGAGGCATTGCAGGGTGTTCTCCAATTCTGCCCTGCAGACCATTGGCCAGCGACTCCAGCATGCGAAAGCCAGTAGCAGCCTCTTGCTGGTCTTTCCTGATGCTTGGTAACGCTTCTTTGATACCCCTGGCCAACTGGAGGTTGGCCTGTATTTCCCTCGCCAGTAGGATATGCCCCGTTCAGAACGGGCTTGCTATTAGCGGTCTGCCTTGGTGAGTGTCGTGCTCTTCAATTAACTCTGTCTCCTTGATAGCTATTAGTGCTTCCACTCTCACCGGTGTCCCTGCCATGTATTGGGTTCCCCAATTAAACAATAGAGGGGCTGGGATTTTCTCGGCTGAGGAGGAACCTCTGGCAGAACAAGCCATCAGGGAAGTGCTAACAATTTGGTCACTTCTACGCCTCCCTTGGTGAGGAGTGCTAAAATGCGAAACTCTGATCCATATTACATGAGGAAGACAGACAAGGGCCTGAAAAATACTGGCATAGGTTATCTTCACCCCTTCCTATTTTCTATAAATAGTTGGACTGATGCGCTTGGCGATGGAGCGATGAATTCTTTGCTTTCTCCGATGTTTCCAATTCGAGCCATGGGAAACATCCATCTTGCGATGATTAATTCTCCTATACCTGCTCCAATCCCCTAATACGTGCGAGAGATTAGCCATTGAATCCATATTTAATGGCCTTTTGGTGCTCCTCTGGATGATGAAATTAGAAGACGTACCCATGATTGAATTCTCACCACCCGTTAACAATCCAATACCATCCTTCAGAGTTGCACACCTCATGCAGGTGTGAGTCGGATCCACCTTTAAAGACATGAACCTGAGCTCGGATCTGCTAGCACTACGAGCTCTGGCCTTCCATCTTCGTCACCCCGTTCATTCTCATGCTCAACAATTGTACTGCCATTACCATCCGATCGCGTGAGATAAATGCCAAGTGGAGGAGCTATCACCTCGACATCCCTCTGTCCTGACCTCAAGGAATGATCGTCGACATCTACATGTCGCATCACGTGGCTTTCCATCGACGATCCCGAGCAAGTGGATTGGCTGCGTGCTGAGGGGAAGTTTGCATTAGATGAGGAGTGAGGTCTAAAGATTGCTCACCTATCATGTCTCGGGGAAGGATCCTGGTCAGTCCCACCAACTTCGCCATCTGCAACCTCTTCACACTTCTTCCATAATTGCCTATTCAATTTATCCGAGTTGTTTTCGGCATGGAAAGAACATGCCTTGCCCACCCTTTTGTTCGCAAGGATGTCTGCCACCTTGTTCCCAGAGCTTAGCGCAGGTGTGTTATTAAGTATTTCTCTGAGCGTCGAGAGCTGAACTTCCCACCTCGAGTTGCGTGAAACCTCATTAATGGTCGCCCCATGCATGATTATCCAAGCGAGGTTGATTTTCACCATTGAGTCTCCCTCGACTATCAGCAGTGTTCTCTAGTTCTGAATCGCCCATGTGACACTGTTTATCAATCCATCCAGCTCTTCCAGATTATTAGTACCTGAACCAAGGCTTCCCCTGTAGATACTAAGAATTCTACCATGGGAGTCCCTAATTACTCCCCCATATCCTGCAGGGTCGGGGTTTCCTTTGGCGGCCCCATCAAAATTCAATTTGAATGCGCTAGATGGAGGTTTCCGCCAGAATTTCGCACTGATCGTTTGCTGAGATGAATTACAAAGCTGCGAATTATTCTGAGGTATTTGCTTTATACCCCAATTCCGAACTTTAGCATACTACCCCCGTTTAACACGTATGATACATCATTAGAAAGATCCATTTAAGGAATACATCCATGAATGACAAATATTGAGACCAAAACGGACTCATAAATGCCCGACCATTCGATGCCAAAAAAATGTCATTTAGGGTCTCAAAACGGCTTTGGAAGTTTAGGACCCGAAAAGCTGCCAAAAATAGTAAATTATGCTACAATTAAGGAAACTAAAAAACTAAAAGAAATAAAAGTGGGGGTCCAAGAGGAATAGGTGGGTGGCCACCAATATCCTCCCAGATCAAGGTGTGAGTGTTATGGTTTCCTTAATGTGAGCTTCTAGAATTTCCCACAATTCTTTCGTCCTGCATTTCCTATTTTCAAAAAAAAATTGGTTATAGGTTTTCCATATTTCCCAAACCACAAATCCTGGGTACAGTTCCCAATTTCTATTCAATATTTTGTTTTTGAATCTATTTTTGGGCTATTTGGCTATAGTGAGATATGGTCTTCCTTCTTGCCTAGCATTGATTTTGAACAACCTACTTCCTTTGTCCCAAATCTCAGAGGCTACCGAGCATTCATCAAACAAGTGATTTATAGTTTCATTACTTTTTTTGCATAAACTGCATCGTGAGGGGCCCGCTAGACCATGTTTTTGAATATTATCCCAGGTAGGGATCCTTCTTTTGATTACCAGCCAACAAAAAGCGGCTATTTTGGGCACCAATTCCCTCCCCAAATTTTGGTCCATTTCTCTTCTTTTTCCTGTCTGTGATTTGGCATTCATAACTCCTATAGCCTCCTTAATGTTGAACCTTCCCAGGTTGGAGTACCCCCATCTGATTTTATCCTGCCCTTCGTGCCAAGGTATCCTTCTCGAGCATAGGTCGTTATAGAAGTTTTCAATATCTTTCGATTGTGTTAGACTTTGTCACCATTCTTTGCTTTTCCATGTCCTAAAAACCCTGTCCAGTGAGTCGAGGTCCCAAAATTCCTTCACTGACTAAAGCTGATGGAGTTGGGGGTGAGTTATCAGAATCGGGATATCCACTCGAGTCTCTATGCTCGGCTCCTGGTTCCACGCCTTAGTGACGAATCTTGCTGAATTACCATCTTTGAACTCCCAAAAGCTGTGTCTTTGAATGAGAACCCTGTTTTCCTGTGCTGCTTTCCAAATAATGGACCTTGGTAGGTTCTCGCCAAATCTTTTGAGCGTTTGTTTTGGCCGTTGTTGGGTGTATTTAGCGTGGCAAAGCTTCACCCAAGGTTCGTCTTCATAAGTTATCCATTTCCACCAGATTTTCGCTCCCATGGCTTTGTTGGAATTTAAAGGGTCACGAAGTCCCAGGACACCCTCATCTTTGGGAGTGCATACTGTTTGCCAATCAATTAATGCCCACTTTTTGTGATAGGCATGACCACCCCAAAGAAAGTTCCTTTTGAAATTCCTTATTTGCTTTATCACCGATTTTGGGGCTACTAGAACTGAGAAAAGGTATAATGGCATTGCCTGCTGGATAAATTTCACCAAAATGAGTCTGTTGCGGAAATTTAAGCCTCTGAATGTCCATAGGATAAGTTTTTGTTTTAGTTTGTCTAGAAGGTCTTTCCATGAGATCTGTTTTATGTTCGACTCTGCAAGCGGAGCTCCTAAGTATTTGGAAGGTAGCCTGCCCTTCGAGAAGCCTAGAATTCTTAAAATATTCCTTCTCACTAATTTTGGAGTATTAAAGAAGTACACCCGAGATTTGATCTTATCGATTTCTAAACCACTTGCCTCGAAGAAGGTATCCAACCCCTCCTTGATTCCATGGGCATCTCGGACCGTTGATGGTCCCATGAGCATGGTGTCATCAACAAAATGTTGGTGAGTTTGGAGTTCTACATCTTTCGTGATTATCAGACCTTTAATCTTGTTTTCCATTCGGATATTCTTGAGTATTCTTCCGAGACCTTTAGCATCTATGGTGAAAAAAACGGGGGATAATGGGTCACCTTGTTTGATACCTCGAGTACTCTGGAAGGGTGGAGCGGGTGATCCATTAAACAAGATAGAGAAGAATGCAGAGGATACTAGGCTCATGACCCATTGGGTCCATTGATCTGAGAATCTGAATGCCCTTAGCATACCTGCTAAAAAATCCAAATTTAGTTTGTCATAAGCCTTATACAAGACTAATTTAAGAAGCATACCTGGGATTTTCCCAATTTTGACCAAGTGGATAGTTTCATGTATGACGATGATACCATCCAATATCTGTCTTCCTTCCACAAACCCTGCTTGTTCCGAGGAGATAATAAGGGGAAGTAGCAGGTGAAGTCGATTAGCAATGGTTTTGGTAATAATTTTGTAAATGACATTGCATAGAGCTATCGGTCTTAGCTTCCCTGGGTCTTCCATTCCTGTCTCTTTGGGTATGAGCATCAGGAAAGTCACATTTAACGCTTTCAGGATACTGCCCAATTTTCTAGAGGTCTCCACGAGCGTCCATACCTCCTCTTTCAAGCAATCCCAACAAGCATGGAAAAAATTTGTAGTAAATCCATTCGGTCCTGGTGCTTTACCTTTTTCCATTTTCTTGACCACTTCCTCGACTTCCTCCATCTCTATAGGTTTTATTAAGAGAATCATTTGTGTTCTTCCGTAATAACATGTGGAATATTCCTTATTACTTCTCTTTGGGAGGCTTCTCTGTCTTCGTCAGGTTCCACCAGTAGGGTAGAGAAAAAGGAATATACTATCATTTCTAGCTCTTCCTGTGATTCCTCTACATGGCCTTCTTCCATTTGCAGTCTTGTCAATTGGTTGCTTTGCCTATGATGTATAGCCGATTTGTGAAAGAAACTAGTGTTTCGTTCTCCTTCCTGAAGCCATTTAACTATGGTTTTCTTACTTGGTTATATCTCCTCTTGATGTTCCTGTTGGCTGAATTCCTGAAGCAGCATTCATTCCTTCCCTCTGATCTCAAGCGAAAAACCGAACTACATGCCTTGATTTTGGACCTCTTTGATTTTACAGTCAAGCTCCTTTTTTGCCTGGAAAATATTGCCAAACGTTTCTTTATTCCATTTTTTATGCTATATTTAAGTATTTTTAACTTTTTCTTGAATTGGTACATCTTAGTTCCTCTGATGATTGGAATTTATTCCCACCATTCCTTTAGTTTTCCTTGGAATTCTGACTGAAGCAACTAGAACTTCTTAAATATGAAGGGTCTGCGCAGGTTAGGACCTACATTTTCCTATTCCACCTTGATAGGCTAGTGGTCAGAGCTTGCGGAGAGAAGTACATACGCTTTCAGTTTTCCCGCGTTCATTATAACTGACTCCGGAACCAAAAAGAGATCAAGCCTACATGCTATGCCTCTATTTCCTATTCTTTTATTGTTCCAAGTAAAACTACCATTAGTAGTTCTGACATCAACCAAGTTGAAGTTATCAATCACTTCATTAAACATTTCAGATATGGGGTTTATCTGACAGATCCCTCCTTTCTTTTCCTCCAGACTTCTGATCAAGTTGAAGTTTCCTCCTATAATCCAACGTTTATCTTTCGACAAGGAATGTAGCATCCTCAAAGAGTCTAGAAAGTACGCCTTCTATTCTGCCCTAGGATGACTGTACACATTGGTTAAGAAACCCCTGATGTTTGTCCCTATTTTGTGAAAAACAGCTGATAGGGAGTGCTGAGTTGCCGAGAAGTTGTAGAGGTGGACCTCCCTTGGGTTTCATAAAATACCTATTCCTCCCACCACTTTAATAGCATCAACTGCTACCACCTCACATCATTTCCAAGCTTTCCCTCCTATACTTCTTAAGTCTGACTCTGAGAATTTTGTTTCCTGCAAAAACACCACACTTGGCTTCTCCAATTCTATCTTTCTCCTTAGAACACGAGTCTTCAGGGTACTTTTGCAACCTCTAATGTTCTAGGATGTGATCAACATTGGTAACCAATTTATTAGTGGGGGATAGGGATGCATCTATGGTTGGATACTGCCCTGAAGCCACCAATTGGGCTCCAATCATTTGGATTCTTTGTACATTACTATGCTTGACGTGGGTTTCTTTCTTAGCTTTTTTCTGTCCCTTTGGGTCCTATAGTAATTTAGCCAAGACCCCCAAAGATTTCATTGCTTTTTCTTTAATTATGGATTTTTCCAACAAAGTGACTTGTTGTGGGACAATCCTCTCCAGAGCCCTGTGTGAGGAATTTGTCTCTAGCCCTACCACATCTAAACCTCCTAAATCAATATCTTCCTCTCCTGTCATCTTAGTATTACTAGTGTCTTCCATTATTGTTTTATTTTCTTCTTGGAACTGGCTCATGGGGTTAGGATTTTTTTCTTAGGAAAGTTTGAGCGCAACATGCGGATCACTAACCTTAGATTCATATGCTTCTTTTGGATTCTCGAATTGAGGCTGGTTACTAGTTAAAATGACAAGATTCCTTACTTCTTGAGGTTCTTGAAGAATTTCATACATGTTTTGAGTTTGGATCTTCTTGACAGTTTCAGGACCATGGGATTTCTTAGCTGCTTTCTTCTTGTTTTGCACCTTTGTGAATCCCCCCGCTTCTTGATTTTCTTGTTCTCTCATTCCCCCTGGTCTCTTGGTCTTTGGGAAGTCTCTGAATAGATGCCATGTCCATGGCATCTTCTACATCTGAACGGGAGTTGTTCATAATCTATTGCTTGGAACCAGTCTTCATATTCCCATGTTAAATCTATTCCACCAGGGATATCTTTTGAGATGTCAAGGTAGTTACAGATTTTGGCATAGGAAGTGTATCTTCTTTGCCTGATCTGTTCTGAAACTTTAACAAAGTTCTCAAGTAGATTCCCAATCTCGGTCAAGATGTCTTCTACCCAGTACTCTGTAGGGAGTGAGTACATTCTGATCCAGAATGGTGCAATTGTAAGGTTCTCATTGTCTGAGTTAAATATTTATTTCCATGGTCTCAAGAACAGACCTGTTGCGTTGTAGAAGTATGGTCCACTTTCTAGTATCCTATTTATGTCTTCCTCATTTAAGAAGATTATAGTGAATAATCCTTTCACTCCTAGTTGTAGGTCGTAGTGGCCCTAAGGTTTCCATGTGGTACTAATCCACCATGTCAAGGTCTTCTCTAAGGGCCAGATCCCTACGAATTTCCCTATGAGAGCATGCTCCTTCATGTAATTGATGTCTTCTCTGATTCTGGTCGATTTTATTCGTAACTTGGGAATATTCTTTGATTTCTGTAGACATTGTTCATTTCTTCTATTCCCTTCCTTTTCCAAGCTTTCTTTAATTGTTCAACTTATGCCTTCTGTTGCTTCCCCTAATTGGGAGTCATAGATTGGCCTTTCTCCCTTTTCCTTCTCAACTTCCATATCCACGCTCTGAACAGGGGAGACAGTCGCCCCGTTCGCGAGATCACCCATCCAAGGACCAGAACAACCCGCCTTTGGACCAGACCAATGATTTTGACCTAGCTTTCTAGTATTCTCTGGTTGAAACCACTATGAATTCTTCCCCCCTTACAAAACGCCTTCATCACCACCCTCAGCTCTCATCATGTGGACACCTTAATATAATCATTAATGCAATTTTTATTATATTAAAACATTTTATGTGTAATTTAATGTGTAATTTAGGGTTCTTTATGTGCTTCCTTAAATTCTTTTCAAAATAGACTATTTTTCTTTTGAAAGATTTCTTTGATTAATTTAATAAATGTTTGGTTTATTTTGGTGTATATATACTCAAAAATTAATTTTATCAAGCTCATATATTTTCATTATGCTTTGATATTTATTTTATTTTTATCAAGTTGACATATTTAAGCAGATAGGCTGATATTTTGGGAGTTGGACTTGATTGAGAGGACCATCAAGATTCATGACTGCTTAGATTCATTTTATAACTCAAAATAGTTAACCCTTCGTGCAATTACAGCTCATGCAGTATGAAGGGTGCCTGGCTTAGATGTTACAAGCATTTCTTGTAGTTATAGTTCGTGGACTGAATGGCATGGGCTGCAAGTTGTGCTATATGCTGGCTACTACATCATGACATGTGGGTGCCTAGGATAACTACCTTTGAACTGTTAGAAATATAAAAACTATTGCTTGCTATGGACTGTGAGGTCAAATAAACAAATTGCCAGCCTAACTACGGAGCATCTAACAAACAAGCTCAAAAATTATCAGGTAACTGTATTTGGGATGTTAGTTGATTGTAATTGTATTAGAGTGCAATGTTCCATTAGTTTAATGTAATGTCCCAAAAAATCGAATATAAAAAAAAAATTATAGGTTAGTAAAAACTACGTGGATGGAACATTATTTACTTATGGAACTCTATTGTACACTTTATGTATCTTTGTTTAGTCATAAACTGTTGTTACGTTCTGTCGTTTATATTGTAGTCGTTAATTTTAATGTATTTTACTTATGATGTGGTACTTCTATTTACTACTTAGTATTATGTTTACACTTTTGTCGCTTATGTGTCGTCATTATATTTATGTGCTTCGTCCCTTCTGTATTGTCGCACTTGTTAATTATGGAGTCCTAACTTCACTTTTTTTGTGGAAACAAAGTGGATGGAGTGGCAGGACTTGTTCTCCCATGATGGTTTGAGAGGTAAAGTATTACTTTGTTACACAGACTTACTTAGTTGAATCAAACCAGGGCACCTCTTTTATTTACAAGTAGTCCAAGGTTGCGACAGAAACTTGTACAAATCGCATAGAAATCTGTGACCTTAAAGATCATACTGTTGGTTGACTTTGGTTATCTTATTGACTCCGAATTATAACAGGTATAGTTACTTTTCTTGTCAATTTAATTATTAATGCTAAAGCTCCTGTCCAGTAATTATACATTCGTCGGGTCTTTCAATTCTTCATCTCATATCTTGGTATTCATTACAATTTATGTTTTAGTCTATTAATAATTACTAACTCCTCTTATATTTTCCAGTTTGCAGGTTAGATACGTGGCCTTCAAAACCTATCCATTGATTTGTAACGGTTAAAGTAATTAACATGGAATATTCCATATGCTGTGTTCGCTAAGAAAAAGCTTAAGACTTAATTGTATGGTGTGAAGTTTATTTCTTAAGCCTAAGATTCATATGTTATTATGTCTTGAAACCTATGGTGGATTACATTATTTTAAATACATAAGTCTTGGTTGACTTAAGGCTAGTGCATACCATAAATGGACTTTGCACTTAAACCTTGTCACTGTAATATAATAACCTTGCTTATAGTGTATTTGTAATGTTACAAGGTGTTATGAAATATGGTGGTGAAAACTATAACGTATGGTATATACCATACGATAACACGGTTTAGTCCTTCTTGTGAGAGGTGGCCATATGTTGTAATGCAGCGAAACATAAACTATAAAGAGTGGGTTTTGTATGGGTTTAATGGTTTCCAGCTGGTGCATTCAATGCGTTTGGAGAAACGTGACATCCTTCCCTTAGGCTTGGCTCACGATGGTTGTGTATTGTTTGTTATTTGGGCTTTTGCACTTTGGCTCTGCGCAGGGGGAGGACCATGGAGGTGACCTCCAGACGGTGAGGTATGTCCTCGTTGGGTTTATATGCCTGCACATTGGTTTTGTTTAATGTTTATTTGTGGCCACTTCTTATCCCCATCTTCAATTTGTTTTCCAGGTGTCGAAAGGGAATGAGCATCACCATGGCTTCAACTCCGTGGGCTCCCAACGTTTGCAATTGTGACCATGGTAACCCTGCGAGGAAGTTTTTACTTGCTACCTTTCGTCTCTCTTGGGTAGACTGTGCATAGATTGTTTCTTGGTTGGAGTTTTATGCTGTGGGTTTCGATGTGGGGTTTTTAGGATTCGTCTTCGGGCATAATGATTACAGGATTGGATTTTAACAATGTTTTAAAGGTTTCGGTCCTGGAGTGAAGTCGCACTCCCTCTGGTTCTATGTATAAATTTGGGTTTGTAAATTTTACTTGGGTTGTTAGCAACAAAGAGAGGAATGATTGGGCTTCTAGCACACTTGTTTTTTTTTTATGCAAATTATGTTTTAGTTGGGGCCTTGTAGCCATGGGCTGCACCATTGCTTGCAATGGTGTGTTAGCCCATTGGAATGCCTGTCTAAACTTGTTTATAAATATTAATAGAACGAATGTGTATTTTACTTGGCAAGGTCTGTGTAAATGGATGGATAATGTTTTTATTATTTGATTTCCCATGGTTTAATCTTATGATGTGCATAGCACGATTTCGCTGCGTTATTCTGTTGTTATGGTGGATTTATGTGGGCATTCGTAGGCTTGAGGGTTTTGTGTGTGACAACGTTACTTATCTTGTATTGTAATATACAGACAACATGGGTATAGGCCATGCATGAATGTCATGAGCCTTTCCCACAGTGCTGCGATAGTATAGCATAGGGTTAAAAATTGTAGGACTATGTATTAAGTTAAAACTTAGTCAAGGCTATGACTTATGTGAGTGCTATGCATTTTTTGGTTTCGTAGAAGCGAGGGTTTAAAGATCCTCTATGGTATTTGTTGTTTATAAAGTATTAGGTGTATTTTAATAACCACAGCACGCATAGGATTTGATGTATAGTGTGGCCTGTGTGAAAATGGTTATAGGATTTGGTTTTCATTTTGTATATACATTACTTATCGTTTGTTATTATGGTTTTTCCTTGGGTCTGGACATTCATCGGAATTGATGTCGCGACCTCTGTTTGCAAGCGGGGTTTTAATGTAACAAGTTGTAATGAATGGTATTTGAATAAGTAAAAGCAAACTTGGCTTGCATGCCCACAGGATTCGATTCCTTCTCCTATTTGCAATACATGGATTTATAATTTGATTTTGATGTTTATTTGAATATGATATGATTATTGTATAAGATGTAATGTTTTAATTTGGTTATAGTAATTTTTGATGAGTTATGTAATTTTGTTTATGGTTATGTTTATATGGAAAATGGATAGAACTGTGGATTCTTTTGTAAGAATTATGAACAAAGATTTGTAAAGGACCACATGGATGGTCACGATGATTCCTTTGTTTATTTAGTTCTAATACTGATTAGTTTAAAATCAAAGCTTCAATACTAGTATAATCTTATTAGGGTAGACCTTGAAAGGTCTTAAATGAGTTATTTAACTTTGGAATTAAATGTATAGATAGTTTTCATAATGTTTATACCTCGTGGAATTATTTGTATATATATATAAAGTAGTTATGTTTGTAAGTAATACCCTAAGGTATCTATTTAGTATATTTATTTCTTTTAATCATTCTCTTATGATTAAATATACTATAATCTGAACATGTCTCTACTGACAAATGAAATATCTTAGTAGATTTAAAAACAATTTGTGAGCAATAAATAGCAGGTCTAGTTTTACCTAGTTTACAGTAATAATTTTTGAATATTGAATGAATATAGAAACAAACTTTAGAGATGAAATCCTAGCTGTACACAGCCTATGATAACATTTACAACCCCAGGGAGTATTGAAGAGAATACAAACCCTAGCAGAATCTATCCAAAAAATCAAATACATAGGGTTAGTAGATACATTGGAAACATTCATCTAACATATCCATCATATAATCTAGAAGATAGCATAGACAATCTAGGGTTAGATTTTAAGATATGTAACCCTAGGAGATATGGACAGAACCATCATTTCTAGGGTTAATAATATATAAAGAGCATTTATATAAAGCAGCCAGGACAAACTAAGAACTCATACCTATAAGTTTTCTTCCTGAAGCTCCTTTAATGGCTGAACCTGCACACTTTTTAAATAACTAGCAGTATCAATTTAAGAGAGATCTAACCTCTGATTTTGATGACCAAATCACTTGGGAACTACCATGTTCCTCTCAACCATGACCCGGAACTATTCCTGGTTCTAATCATGATCCCCCCAAGCTGGACTCAAACATGCAAGTAGCTTAGAGCTCCTAATGTAGGGTTTCCTAACTGGTATTCAGTTTTGAATCAATCCTCTTTTCCTTGTAGGAGAAAATTCTCCACGAAAACACTTGAGATCAAAAATCGGCAGAATAATGATTCTCCAAGATAAAAATCAAAACACCAATCCTTTGCTTGGGTTCAGTATTTATAGAGAGACTTTTCTTAGTCAAAGGGACAATTAAATCAAGAAACCTTAGTTTCTTAATTTAACCCTTTTTAATTACGAGGGTAATTTTCAATACTTACCCTAGGAACTTTTAACTAGTTCCTAGTTAAACTTTTATAGGTATTATACTATTTATAAATCCTTTAATAATAAATAATAATTGATGGAGCTTCTCTTCTTTATTTTATTTAATTATATATTTAGACATTATTAATTCTCTATACATAGTATTATAACACTTGTTAATGTTTGTCTCTGGGCATCATATACCATGATCCCTTGACTAAATGACACTTCTTCATTAAGGTGAAGTAGATAGGTGGCTCAGGTCTACTAGGCTAGGAAACTCTAAACATCCTTGCATGTTGGATTTCCCTCATATAACGTGGTAGCTCTTTAGTACTTTGATGAGAATATAGAAATTTGAAATTTCATTTAATCACTTATAAATAAGTATGATGAGATCAATATTTTTCACAATTCATTTTCACTCGGAATTTATTAAATTCTTTTCAATAACCCCTAGTGCATACTAGAGCCCATACTCAATGCCTATAGTAGGGAGTTACAAACATAGTGCAATTCCATAGTTTTCTCTCAACAGTAAATGCTAGGATGTATTTGTACAATACACCTAGGGATACAATGGCCAAGGATCTGATGATCCAGAGCTTATGCTCAATCATCAACATGGAAAGCTCCAAGTCTTATGCCCAACACTTCCAATTATCCTCTCATGTGTTTCAAAGCTTCTCACTCAACACAAAGGTAAGTACTCATGTGTTCCAGAGCTTCTCGCTCAACAAAATTCATCAATCACTCAAGTGTTCCAGAGCTCCTCACTCAACAAAAAAAATCTCGTTAATCATGTGCTTCAGGGTCTACGCCCAACACAAACAAGCATATACATATATCATCAGTAATTAGATTACGCCAAATATATAAAACAAATAATCATGTTCATATGCAGTGGGGTCCTTGACCCAATATAAAATAAAACATCAAGATAATAATCATAATCAATAGACACATGCCTATAAGTGTTAGGTCAAAAATTCAGGATATTACATTTAATGATTACACTACAATGTTATTTTTAGGTTCCTCGCAACTGTTGCATGAAGAGGTTTCTCCATTGTCATTTTCTTTTAGAATTATCCTATGAATCAAAGGTAGGCTCTTATCGAATACCTAATGTTTCAGTTTTACAGAATTTATTTATGAAACAGCTCCCTAGCAGCAAGCAGCAAGAAGTTGCAGTAGCACAGAAAAAAGAAATGGGGTTTATGTATTATATGTTTAATAGATCAATTATAGGTAGATAGAAAAATATGTTAGATAATTTTACTAGCACTTCTTCAGTAACTGTGTAAAGTTGAGAGTGATAAATCGTAGTAGTATGAAAAGAAAAACTTCTAGATAGAATGAGTCTTTCATGTTACGGCTTCTATAGGAAAATATTTCCTTGTTTAAAATGAAAACAAGATTTTTCTATATTAAACCCTTATTAATAATGCCATGTTACAGCTTTGACAAGAAGAAATTTCCTATTAAATCATAGGTCTATTTATGCTCGAGTGATTCTAAGTCAAAGGTATATTAATGCTAAAAGCCCTCTATAATATCCCAAATTTTAGACCTAACACTTATAGGAATGAGCCTATTAATTATGATGTTATCTTGATGTTCTATTTTTATATATTGGGTTGAAGACCCCACTGCATATGAACATGAGGATTTGTTTTATAGATTGGGTGTAAGCCAATTATTGATGATATATATATGTTTGTTTATGTTGGGAGTGGACCCTGAAGCACATGATTGGTGAGATGTTTGGTGTTGAGGGAGGAGCTCTGGAGCACATGAGTAGTTAATGTTGTGTTGAGCGAGAAGATTTGGATCACATGTGTATTATATTTGTGTTGAGTGCGAAACTATGGAACACATGAAAATATAAGTTGGAAGTGTTGGGCATAAGCCCTGGATCTTTCCATGTTGATGTTGAGCATAAGCTCTCGAACATCGAATTCTTGGCCATTGTTTCCCTAGGTGTATTGTACACATACATCCTAGCATTAGTGTTGAGAGAAGAGCTCTAGAAGAGCACTAAGTTTGTAACTCCCTGTTTTTAGCATTGAATATGGGTTGTAGTAAGCGCTAGGAGTTACTAAAAATAATTAATGATTCCCGATTGAAAACGAGTGAAGAAAAATATTGATCTCATCAAACTTATTTAGAAGTGATTAAATGAAATTTTGAATTTTTGTATTCTCATCAAGTACTAAACATAGTAATAATATTAATAATATGACAAAGAAGGAAAAGTTCCATCTATTACTATTATTACTAAGATAAAAATTAAATAGTGTAATACCTATAAAAGTCAAATTAGGAACTAGCTAAAAGTTCCTAAGTTAAATACTAAAAGTACTAAATTAAATGAAAAGGGTTAAACCAAGAAATGAAGCAATTCTTGATTTAACTGCCCCCTTGACTGAAAAGTTTGTCCATAAAGTCTCAAGCTAAGGAAAGGCTTGGATAGCTCATCTATCTTTAGGAGTCATTATTCTGCATGTTTTATTTCTCAAGTGAATTCTTGGAGAACAATTTCCTAAAAGGAAAAGGGAGAATTGATCTAGACCTTCTATACCAGTTAGGGAAACCCTACCTTAGGAGGTCTATGCTACTTGCATGTTTGAACTAGCTCAGGGGGATCCACATTGAAATTAGAAATGGTATTTGGTCATGGTTGGGTGGAACATGGTAGTTCCCAAGTGATTCGTTCATCTAATACAAAGGTTAGATCTTCCTATGATTGCTAATGCTAGTTAAATTGAGTGTGCACGTTCAGCCATTAAAGGAGTTTCAAATTTATAGGTATGAGGTCCTCGACTGTCTATTTTCCTTTTCTATAATAAGTGCCGGTCGAAATACCGAAAGGTTTATATTATATGTTCTAACCCTAGGTGCTTTTGTTTTCCCTATCAAATCTTTTAAGGGTTTAGATTTTAGATTATAACCCTAGGCTGTAATTTATTTCCCATGATAGATTTATCCAAGGTTTAATTAGGTAGTTCACTTCTGTAATTTTAACTCATGTTTAAATATTTATCAAGGGTTTTGCACCTTAGTTTTACTTCTGTATTATCTTTACTATTAAAGTGTGTTTCCTACAAACTAGGTTTTATTTCAAGTTTATTACATAGCTGCCCTTTTGCCTATATACTCTACCAACATATTTTATTTGTCAACATAGGCCTGTTATAATTAAATAGACTAGTTCAGAAGTAATTTTTATATCTAGAATAAAACAATAACATAGTTAGCTAATCTATTAACATAAAAGGTCAACTAATAAATCATATATATATATAGGAAATAAAAACTTAAATTCCAAAAGAAATCAATAATTTAAATACACCTAAAAGTTAACCATAAAACATCAAAGATAACATAAGAACCAATGAAGATCTTTCCAGGTCTGTATAAGTAGACAGAATCATAAACCAATTAATAGACCAAATAAATGAGACCCTAAATGATCCACGATATATAAATATCTATACTAATTACTTTTACGAATTATAAACAAATAATATTATTATCAAACATTAAAAAGCTATTGCATAAAATATAACCCATACCATCTAAGAATTTCATAATGTACATAATAAGAATCGTACTCCATAAATTTCAAAGCCCAACATAAATAAAAACCACATTAATTACTTCATACACAGAAATAATTTAATAACAAAGCAGTTGTATCGAGATCGCCGGAACGAATCCTATAGACAACCATTTTCCAATTTGCATACATAAAATACGATGCCCTTTATATTGAAAACCACCATAATATTAAAACGTAGTAATCAAGTTACATCGACCATATAACAAATAACCAACACATAATTACCATATTAAATTCAGAATTATGCAAGTGCAAGGAGGCCGCGTGATCGAATCCTGTGGACACTCAGAATGCCCAAATTGCAACCGTTGAAAACAATAAACCCTCAAGATCGTAAACCCCCTAGGATCTACCCTTGTAGGGCCCTAAATATTTTATAAATCCACGGTGTATCAAATACACACAGGCTATAAACCCAACTTAAAATCATTACACAGTGGTCGTAAGAATTTTACAAATCCTTACGTTGTAAATCCATGGCCACGGCCCATAAATAAACTTCACAGTAAATTAAATAAACTATATTATGCCCTGTCAAAGAATAACTCATAGCAATGAATTTCCACATAGGGTTTACACCCACGGTCTTCCTTAACATCTCATTTACACTTTCAAAACACCAACTGTAAGTCTGAATCTATTCATTATCATAGCCACAATGGTGGGTTCCTACGTCATTCATGTCATGGCCCCAAAAGCCATCAGTGCTAACTCTTTAAGTCATCCAAGTAACTAATACATATAACGTAGGTGAATGCCACATAAATGACATAAAAAGTAACCATAGAATGAAATGTTGTATTATAATAAACATCAAAGCAACACAAGTTTATATACACAGTAATTTGAAACAATAATCAAGATACACTGCATTTCCTCTAACCATTTCACCATAGCAAGTAATGGTGCTGCCATTGTTTTCATCGTAGAAATTAGAACAATGAATTTACAAATTATATGCAGATCTTATCAAATCCACCAAGCTTCTCTTCACGGATAAAACCATCGTTTAGATTACATTTAAGCTTAGGCCTGAAATTCATCGAAAACCCCACTGTCAAACCACAAAACAAAATGATCCTTTGATACCATAACTCAAGCAAACCTGAACCAGCGATGAGATAAATGTCAGTCTCAACCATGAAATCCAAGAGAGAACAAGTGTAAACTTGTTAACATGCTTATTGTAAAGGAATGGCCTTGCCCACGACTTGTTTACAAAGATACGAACAATGCCTCTCCTCGACATCCCCGTAACATGCAACCACAATGAGATATTATAATGAGAAGTATGAATTCATGGAGTAAGCTACCAAAAAACAACAAATGCTGTAAAAACCATATGGAAGTCGCATTCACCATAATGCGCAAGAGAAAAGGGTAACCAGTGAGATGCAAAATGACCAAGCCCATCGTGAGCCAAGCCCTAAGTCTCGGCTGCCACAAACTCGAATGCACATTAATGGCGCCAGCCTATTGGCCATTATCAAAACCCAAACCCACTTCCCTATATTTCTCATGCATTGCATTATCGAATGCATCCATGGTATGTAAGGTACTAAACCCCTTGCGCATAGTTTAAAACTATGATATATTCGCCACCCAAGGTTTAATACAAGGTCTAGGATATTATATGCATAGGTATAAACTATGATATATATTCGCCACCCCAAAGGGATACAAGATCAACTTTAACATGTATATCTCTTACCTTAGTGTTTAAACCTTAGGACCTTATGCATCCAACTCTTTAGGCTCTAAGCCTAAGACCATGGCATATGCAATATGCCACGGTATGTGGTATATACATAAGACTAAGTTTTGTCTTAACCAATGATAGTAGAACGTGTAAAAGAATAAAACATAAGTTTAAGTTAATTACTTATTGTAAAATAAACATGTAAATAGAAATAGACTAGGGTATGAACAGTTGATAATAATTACCCCAAGAACATTAAATGCCATTAAAAATACCAAGTTGTGTCATGCAATGATAGGTGTGGTATTGACCTTGTCAATACTACACGTCTATAAAGGAGAGTAATAAACAACCAATAGGTGTCACTAACAGCAAGTATGAACACTAGTGGCCAAACGTTATGCTTTCTGTAACAAGTTTATCATCACTAGGTGCACCTGCATGTAAACATATTAAGAGTGCCTTAGTTTAAACAGAACTAAGTAAGCCTGCTAGACAAGTAGAGACTTTTACCTCTCTTACAGTTACATGGGAGAACTAGTCCTGCCACTCAACCCACTTTGGTTCCAGAAACAAAGTTCAGTTAGAATCAAGTATACACCGTAACAACATGTAAAATAATAATGAAGTACATAATCAATGCATCTAACATACATAGGAAAGTGTAACCATAAGAATCACATAGTAATCAACTTTATGACATCATAAATAGAAATAGTAAAAAAGAGTAATAATCATAACTGAAGTAAGGGAGTAAGATGTAAGAACAAATTACGATAATTCAGCAGTACGATAGAGTACGACACATTTTGCAAGTTTAAATAATGTCCAAAATAGGTTGTGTCTAACTAGCCTAATATTTTTTTTTTCAATTTTTAGGGACATTACAAGTGGTATCAGAGCCCAGTTTCAACACTAAGAGACCAATGGGCGTACCAAACACTCGTTGCAGAGAAAATAAAGTATGTTGATAAATATAGTTAACTAACAGAAATTCTTCCTATGATTTAAAATTTGCAATTTACAGGAAATTTTTACAGAACAGTTTAGATCATGAACACTGAAGAAGACAAGACTTAGCAAGGGAAGATAAATACCCCATCGAGGAAGCGGAAATGGTGGTGGAACTGAATTCTAAAATTTTGAAGACCATACATAGTCTTCAAGCAGAATTGCATAGTTTCAGAGAATATAGTCTAAATGAGAGAAAGGAACATCAAGATTACTGAGAAATATCACAGGAGGAATCCCACAGGGGAAACCCACTCATTCCACAAACAAGTCCAAAAGAAAACCTTACCATAAATAGGCCAGCAGCTCAAGAGAAGAAGAAAAAGAGGAACGTACCTTTGAAGCTCCGGAAGGAGATCAACACAGCCCTTCTAGTGATGAATCTCTTTCTCCATGCAGGAAGAGACAAAGAAATGATGATAACCTATGGGGGGAGGTCAAAAAAATAAGATCCCGAACCTATGAAGGTGAAGTAAACATAGGAGATAAAGATGAAGAATTGCTACTAGGTATGAGAAAATATTTTTGATTTCATAACTACTCAAGCAAGATGAAGGCTTGGATTTCCATCTATAACTTAAATGGAAAAGCGATAATATGGTGGAGAGATTTGAGACACACCAAGAAATATGAGCTAAAGGAGATATGCTAGAGTAAATTACGCAAAATATTTAAGGAAAAATATATGTCGAAAAGATTCTTCAACAGAAAAATAAAATAGTTTCATGAACTATGTATGGGATCCATGACTATGGACGCTTTTATTAACATATTTCTATATCTATTACATTATGTACCATACATCAAGGACGGAAAGGTAAAAATCCATCATTTTTTAGGATGTCTTCCTGCCAACTTTCGGGAAAGGATTGAGTTCGACATGCCTAAAACCTTGGACACCACATTGAACAAAGCTAAGATATCCTATGAGCAAGGACAACTAAGGAAAGAGATCATGAAAAAAATAGAGACAAGTCTATGAACTTATCTGATAACTACAAACCAGGGTTTAACCCACCCCCATACAGGAAACAAAACAACAGTTTTCTAGCAAACAAGAACTTTAATAAATAAGGTATAAAACCATACGTATCAGCTTCAACTGCTAACAAGACAGTAGCAGCTGGAGGAGCCAATGCTACCCTTATACATATCAAATGTTGGAAGTGCAACGAGCCTCATTATGTCTGATATTTTAAGAAAAATACCAATTGGGTCTTTCACAACTTACAATAAGAACCAACCATAGAGGACATAGCTGGAACTCCGCAGATTTATGCATCTTTTGATGGCCGACAGGAATACCATCAAGCTACCATCGTTGAGATAGAAGGTAATATCTTTAACACTTCTATTTCAATACTTATTGACCTCGGTGCTTGCTGGACCTATGTTTCCCCCAAAATTGTTGATGAATGAAAAGTACACAATGTAAAACATTATAAACCTGGTCTGGTTCAGTTAGCCAACGGTACAAAACAAAAAGTTTTGAAAACAGTTAAAATTGTGAAGTAAACCTAAATGGTATTCCTACAAAGGTAAACCTGAATATCCTACCCTTGGGATTGTATGATATAGTTATCAGCATGGATTGGTTGGAACAACACCATGTATTTCTTGATTGCTTACAAAAGTCATGTGTACAGATAGCCAAGGGAACCAATTGAAGGTTCAAGGCATTCCAAATAAAGTTTTTGTAAGGAAAATATATGCCTTACAAGCAACGAAATGCCTCTTCTTTTCCTTTCTGGTTCATCCTCTTCTACAATATGATCATGATGCCTCTTATTGTTTATAGTCTTGGTGTATACTTTGTTTCTTGGACAATCTGCTGCAAAGTGACCTTTCTCATCACATGTGAAACATCTTATATTGGAGCAGTACTTTTGAGGTCTATGATTCTTCTTGAATTTTTAGGGCCTTATATGAGGGTGATGCTCCTTCTTCCTTCTATTCCTCTTTGCATGTGTTGTTAGGTATTGATAATCATTAACTTCCATCTTTTGTTCTCTTGACACTAATCGGGCTTCTTCTTGAGTGTATTCTTCCCATAATCTACTGAACTTGATTATATTTTTTTTAGCACATATCCCTTGAATGAATGAGTCCCATGATATTGGGAGACCATTCAAGCTGGTCATCACAATCTCTCCTTCTTCGACATTTACTTCAATGACCTCTAATTTCTGCTTGATTTGAGAAACCCTACTGAAGTAGGACTCAATGGTTTCTGATTGTTGAATATTCACATTCTTGAATTGATTCCTTAAGGTCATATTCTAGTTGATGTTCTTCCCTTTGAATGGATTGATTAAAGCATCAAACATCTGCTTCGAGGTATTCAATGATGATACATGAGGGATGAGATGATATTTTATTTAGTATGAAATTATCTTGTTGGATTTTATCATGTTCTTATTGTGAGTATCCTTGGCATCATCTCCCTTTGGTTCTACAATCTCCGTAGTGACTTATTTGTCCAAATCATTCTCTTCTAGGATAAGAGAGATTCTATATTTCCATGTTTGTAATTTTATTTAGTATGAAATTATCTTGTTGGATTTTATCATGTTCTTATTGTGAGTATCCTTGGAATCATCTCCCTTTGGTTCTACAATCTCCGTAGTGAGTTATTTGTCCAAATCATTCTCTTCTAGGATAAGAGAGATTCTATATTTCCATGTTTGTAATTTTTCATCTCCTTCAAGATTGTCCTCAAGCTTAGTGTTATTCATCATTTTTATATGAAAACCTGAAATGGAAATAGCAAAGAAATAAATCTTACCAATTTGATTTTCCCAAGTAGCTCCTTGCTTTGGTTGATCTAGGGTTCCATATAGAAACCCTATTTTATCTATTTCGGAATCTTGAAAGTATTCCTGGATAGAAATATGTGCCTTCTTGAGGCAAGTTGTCTAGTGAGGTCTATTTCAAAAAAATATGAATGGAAACTTCAAAAAACTTGATGCCTTAGTTTTTTCCCATGGTGTCCCACGATAAAAAATTGAAACTTTTATGATATGGATTCTTTCTCCACCAAAATATATGTAACTTCGATGTATATGTAACTTCGAAATGTATTCTTCTATGTATCTTATGTATTGTAACCCGATGTTTATTTCGGGATGTTTCTATTATGTATTTGAGTCATGTGTTCATGCCCCGATGTTCCTATCAGGAGGATTAATAATGTAGTCAAGTCATATCAAGTCATTAGGTAAGTCCCCACAATTTCGGGGCACTTGAGTTATTATACACTAATTAAGGTGTAGGCTCGAGTAGTAATTATTAGGTTGATCCTACGTGTGAAAAGGCAATTCAAGTGAATGGATGAATATAAATAGGGAGTGAGAGTCTCTCTATTTATCACTTGTGAAATACATCACTTGCTCTCCCAAGTGTGGCGCACTACTGGAGAAGGAAATTTTGGGACTAGACAGAAGACATAAGACTACTGCTGTTTTGGGAGATCTCTTACTATTTTGGTGTTGATTCTATCTTAGAGGAAGTTGTGAGGTTTTCTCCTTTATCGTTTCCCCAAGGAAAAATCTTTGTGTCTCTTGTCTCTTGTGATGTGCTTGTGTTTTATTGCTGTGCTTGTTATTCTCTCAGTGAAAAGATCCTAAGATCATAATGCTAGCTTAAATGTGATGAAAAACTAACATGGTATCAGAGCTAACCTGAGAAGAAGACATTGTGCAGCTACAGGAACTAGGGATTACTATTTTGTGGATCTTCCTCCACATATTTTCAGCAAAAGTATGCTAAGATGACTCCCCATTGAAGGGCGCATCTTTCTGTCGAAGCGGAATTTGATTCCTAGCATTTTCAGTCTTCGATGCAGAAATTAGGGATTTCTACAGAAGATGAATTTTTGAGTGAGACCAGCATAGGGTTATTCTCCTCATCAAAACCGAATTTTAGAGACCTGTATCAAGAAATTTGGTTGGGTAAAACTCCAGGAAAGTCCAACCCTAGTTTGACCCTGAGCTAGGAGAAACCCTAAATACTAAAACTGCTAAGTTTTTGTACAGTCACTATATTCTGAGATTGAAGACGTCTCAGAAGCTGAAAATTTCAGGGGCCAAACATAAAATCCTGATGAATCTTGTGTCCAAAAATCAGACTCATATTCGCTATACTCCAGGAGATATGATTCTCCAAGTTAGGGTTCCAGCCTCTTCCAGAATTGATCCCTGAACAGGACATCTGGGGAGATCTGCAATATCTTGAGCTACAGAGGTCCAAATGGAATTCCTGAAGATTTTGCAGAAAGGGTACGGAATGTACTTTCGGTGGTCCACATATTAGGCTCAGAAGATGTACCAGTGACACATGGAATGCCATACAACTTAGCTGTTCTCAACAGTCCTGTAACAGGTCACCTTGGGAAAAGGATCATAAATCCTAAATGGTGAAACAAATTCTGATGAAACATGCGGTGTTGGATCAGGGACATGCGAGGTTACCTCAGTACGACATTTTAGACATAGAGGATTAGTAATTTCAGAGATATCATAGAAATAGTAACAGGAATTTCTGCAGAAGAAATCAGTAAATTAGGGCTTCCTGTTTCGGGAGCTTCCCTCCACTATTTTCAGAAAAGGATTACATTGGATAGCTCCATTTGAAGAGATCTATATGTTTGTCCAATCATATCTGAAATTTTCCAAGTTTTGAAAATTAAGGTTTCTGCGACAAACCCTAGATCAACGAACTCCAGGACAAGGACAGACACCTCAAATCGGTAAGATCTAATCTTTTGTATTTCCATTTGAGGTTCTCATTTCATTATGATCTATCACACTAGCTTGATGATAAGCTTGGTGAAGTTGACAACTTCCAAGCATAGAAGTATTTGATCTCTCTGAAGAAACTGGATTGGACACCTACATGAGTATAGAGGTTCCAGTTTCAGAGGGAGACGAGGCCAAAGAAGACATCATGCTCATGCTGCAGAGGATGATGAACCATCCAGAAAGAGATCCATATATGAAAGTGAAGATTCTTCAAGCAAGGATGAATATGTTCTGATATCAGCTCTCACAGGTAACATTACTCATGGAAATGATGATGGGCTTATAGACAGTGGGGCTTCCAAACATATGACAGGATTCAAGGAATCCTTTGTAAGACTGTCGGACATGAATCACCTCACAAGGTGAAACTAGGAGATGACTACCAATATCCAATAAAAGGTAGTGGGGAATCTTCATACAAGCTAGACTCTGGTAAGTCTCTAACAATGAAAGAAGTATTGTTTGTTCCAGGACTTAAGAAGAATCTTCTATCCATTTCAGCCTTGGATGCAAAAGGAATGTGGGTTGCATTCATCGATGGTCAAGTCATCATGTGGCCAAAAGGAAAGAAAATTGATGATGCGGTAGTGATTGGAGAACAAGAAGGAGGCTTGTACAAATTGAAGGGTCATCCAGAACAAGCCTTGATCCATGATACAGTAGAGCCAAATGAGCTTTGGCATAGAAGGCTTGCACATGTGCACTACAGAGCACTACCTATTGCATTCCAAACAAAGCATGATGGAGTTTGCAAAGGATGTGCAAAAGGGAAAAATACAAAGAAGACATTTCCTAGCAGCGAAAGCAAAGCCAAAGGCATTCTAGAAATCATCCACTCCGATGTATGCGGTCCAATGTCATCAAACTCACTAAGCGGGTATGCATACTATGTTTGTTTTATTGATGATTTTTCTAGAAAGACATGGATTTACTTTATGAAAAATAAAGATGAAGTGTTCAACAAGTTCAAGGAATTCAAAGCCTTGATCAAGGACCATACTAAAAAGAAGATCAATACCATTCGATCAGATAATGGTGGAGAATTCACTTCGAATGAATTCAAAGAGCTATGCAAAGAAGCAGGGATTAAGACGGAGTTGTAAACTCCTTTGGGGTTGCAGAACGGAAGAACATAATTTCAAGCTATTTGAAGGGAAGAACAAAAATCAGAATATGACCTAAAGAATCCAGTTGAAGAATGTGAATATCTAGAATGCAGAGACCATGCAGTCATAAGAATCTCTCAAATCAAGAACAACTTGAAGCGGTAAAAGAAAAAGTGAAGAATGCAGAAGTGATGATGGCCACCTTGAATGGCCTCCCAGGATCGTGGAATTCATTCAAGGAATGTGTTCCAGAAGGAAGTGATTACTTTTGTTAGAATATAATCCGTTAGGGATTATAATATTGTAAATAAATAAATAGGAATAGTTGGAAGCCGAAAAGGCTGAACGGAAGGTGAAATAAACCGTCACATGAATGTATAAATGAATGCTTAGCCATGAATAGATTAACGAATTGGGAGTTATTACCAACAAGTGGTATCAGAGCATAACTCCTACCTGTTTGCTTGTCAGTCTTGGCAGTCTGGGTGCCAGACCTACATTCTGCCCTTCGTCCATTTGTTTCAGAGCTGCTGCTCATTGCCCACTGCTCTCTCTACTCGTCCGTCTTGCCATATGCGTTATATTCTTGATGTAAGCATTGTATTCAGCGACTCACTGGAGACTGCAAGTTTATGAAGAGACCACTGCATACTGCGTGTATTGATCTGAGTGCGTTGGAGGAATCGTGGGGGCTGCTCTGCAAGAACGTGAAGAATTTGTTGAAGTTTGAAGGCTCCTTCCAACAGCGTTGTATGAATGGAGGTAAACCTTTTGTTGACTGCAAAATATAACATATCTGCGTAGTGGCGATTCCTCTCCTCCGTTTTGCGAAACCCTAATCCCGTGAGGCGCTATTGCATTTGCGTGGAGACTTCAATTTACTGTTGGTATAATTTATATGCTGCGTGGAGACTTCAATTTACTGTTGGTATAATTTATATGCTGCAATGAGCTGTATTTTTACTGCTGTATAATTTATATGCTGCAATGAGCTGTATTTTTACTGCTGTATTGAGATATACGTTGAGTCTTACTGCGTTGAGATATACGTTGAGTCTTACTGTGTTGATTTGAGATATACGCTGTATTCTTGCTGCGTTTTGTGCTAAGGAGAGGGAGATTGCATATAGTTTACGGGCGTGGGCGTGTCTGGTTCCTTTGTAAATCGGCGTAGGCTTTACTTTGAAGTCGAACCTTTTCATGGGAATAATTTACTGTGATACAATTTACTGCTGGTATCGTGGTATAATATATATGCTGCAACGAATTTGATATAATTTATATTCTGCAACGATTTTGGAAGGACGGTATCCATGTTTCAGGCTGCGTGGAAACGTTGGAGGTGTGACCAGCGTGGAGCTATGACGGAGCAGAAAATATGTTGAATACCAGCTTTGAGTTGATACATTGAGACTGCAATATTGCTTGATATATTGCGTTGAATACCAGCATTTTTGGATTGCACAAACCCTAGACTGAGCCTACGTGGAGATATTGCAGCCTGTGCGTGAAGACTGTATGCTGGAGAATTGTATGCTACCTGTGACTGCGTTGATATAATACATGCTGTTGATATTTCCATTTTGAGAGCTCTTCATTGTATGCTGCAGTGAACCCTAATTTTTTGAAGTAAACCCTATTTTTCTTGCAAAGTCTGGATAGGGGCTGAGATTGATATTGCAGATCAATATAAGGCCATGTATGACTGACAGTAATATATATTTTTTGTATTTACTCATATATTTGCTATAAACCTGCATTGTATTCACCTTGGCAGAGACTGTAGACCTGCAAGGTT
>LPNX010691073.1:142480-233076 GCA_001517045.1 Pseudotsuga menziesii
AACAAAGTCATCCTAGCCCTCTTTTCTAGAAATTTTGTGGAGAAAATTGCAAGAACTTGGAATCCCTAGTTTCGACAACTGCATAGTGCCTTTTTTCAAGGTGGCTCTAATTTCATGTTAGAGTTTGCAATTTAATTAGAATATATTAGATATTTAATATAATATAATAGGATGATTGAAATATAGACAAGCACAACATAAAGAAAGATACAAATATTTTATCCTCAGAAACCACAAGGGAGAAAACCTAGCAACTTCTTCTGTATAGATTCGTCAGTTAGTACAATGTGAGGCTAATATAGAAAAATCAAAGATAATATGTCTTTTGGTTTCTTCTTCTTATTCTTCACCAGTGAGCCTATATTCTTATCCGTATTCTTTATATTGTAGTGTGTACAAATCAAGGAGGGATCCTCCCTATTTATATTCTTTATTTGTGTGACCTTTTGGCCCAATAGGGCCTACTTTTGGGCCATGCTAGATCGACCTTTCCTAGGGAGACTCAAAAGTACATTTTATACATATAGTTTTGGGGACTATTTATCAGACTTACAACGAAGGTTTTACCTCAACTCTTACATGACAAATTACATTAATGACATCTCCAATCAAATGGAAAACATCCCTGAAAAGAAGTACAATAAAAGTACAACAAATAATAATAATAATAATAATAATAATAATAATAATAATAATACAAATAATAAAATGAACAATGTCTTTTAAAGTTACATTATCGACAAAAAAAGTGATTATCACATCATTCTATGTGAGGCATTGAGAAACGTGTCCTCCGATGATCTGTTAGAGTAGGGTTACCCATCGATGAGTTATCTAGAACATTGGAGAAACAGATGGCTATGCAAGAAATAGATGAACTAAAATATGTGTACACAAGCAATGGAAAATAAAGAAACATGTTGAATAATGCAAGGCATGGCATTGCGAGCAAGAAATAAGGCATGAAAAACTGAGAGGATAAAGAAATGGATGGTGATGGTGTAGTCAACATGAAGACACCTAAACAAAATTTGATGGAGTAGTTTCATGTAAATAGGAATATGGTTTTAATACCTTGTAAGGCATGAATACCCCTGGTATCTTACCGGTAAAATCGAGAGATATACCTAGGTGATAGGGGGTGTATGTGTCATTCCTTGCAAAAAATTTAAGGGGGGTTGGTCATTAGTCCAAATCAAGTTTAAAAGGGGGATTGTTGGGGTTAACCTTGACTCGGGAATGAGTCAATGGTGGTTTGGGTTTAGCACATGGTTTCTTGTAGCTTGTGGTATTGCATGCAAGGAAGTCTTTATAAGGGTTAATGAGTTTCCATTGTAAAGTTTCTTGTAGGTGAGTGATGACTAGCTCACTTAGCTCGGTTGGCTCGTTTTGGCTAGGTTAATGAAGAACTTCATTGGTGCTAGTTTTTCCATGAATGGAGTTTTCCAGGGTAAATGGTTCTCTCTATGTGAATGTTTCTTTTAATGTTTATTTCTCACATATTATTGTTATATTTTATTTCTAGTAATTCCTAATACAAGTGATCTTAGTTATCATTCTAGAATTTTTAACTCCATACGAGAAACAAACTTACTTATACAAAATGGCCTTTTCCAAATGGAAAGGGAGTGCAGACGAAGTGAACTTGTTGGGATCAAACCCTTGTGTATGCACATAAGGGTTATCATGTGACGTCTAGCCATATCTACTAAATAAATTTGTATACTAATAAGTAAATATAGATTTTTTTAAGGGTTTTCTTTTATTCTCAAATAAAACTACATAAAGAAATTATTTAACGCTTTTTCACATTTCCCAAGTAGTATCCCCTATAAACTCATCAACTCTAATTATAATCGTTAATTTGATAAAAGCATTAAACAAAACACATAAAAAATGTTAACTTAAAAAAACCATGAAACGCTTTACACTAAGCTCAAAATACTATAACCCTCAAGTTAACCCATCAAACTACTCATTATAAAATTCCACCTTTACATTAAAGTCAAAACACTATATCTCTCAAGTTAACCAACCAAACTATCTGTTATAAAATATCACTTCTTCACTATTTCCATAGTTCCTTCGCTATTTCCTTTCGTATTTTAGTAGTTTTTTCCCTAGTTCCTTCCCACAGTGTTGCACAGTAAACAAGTGAAACTTCTCTAATATGGAATCTTTCTCCATCAAAATATGCACCTCCTTGAGGTGAGTTATACTAATCCTCTTTTCTGGAAATATTGTGGAGAAAATTGCTAGAACTTGGAAGCCCTAGTTTCCGCAACTGCAAAGTGCCTTCTTTTGGGGTGGATCTAATACCATGTTAGAGTTTAGAGTTTCATTTGAATATATTAAATATTTAATCTAATTTACTAGGATCACTAAAATATAGACAAACAAAACATAAATAAAGACGCAAATATTTTATCCTCAGAAACTACAAGGAAGAAAACATAACAAATTCTTTTGTATAGATTCGTCACTCAGTAAAATGTTAGGTAGGGATAGAAAACTCAAAGATAAGATGTTTTCGACTAATATTTCTTCTTCTTCACCATTGAACTTGTCTTTTCTCTTGGAGAGAACTTGATTTATCTTCCAGTGTATACAAATGAGGGAGGGAGCCTCCCTATTTATATTCCTTAGTTGTGTGACCTTTTGGTCCAACAACGCGGAATTTGGACCATACTAGGCCGACCTTTCCTAGGGAGACTCAAAAATACATTTTATACATATTCTTTTGGGGACTATTTCCCACACTTACAACTGAGGTTTTACCTTGACTCTTACATGACCAATTACATTAATGACATCTCCAGTCAGAGGGAAAACATCCCCGAAATGAGGTACAATAAAATTACAACAAATAATAATAATAATAATAATAATACAAATAATACAATGAAGAATATCTTCCGAAGTTACATTATCAACAATAATAGTGATTCTCACAAATCATTATGTGCGAGGAGTTGAGAAACAACGTGTCCAAAGGAGATAATGGCGGTGATATGTTAGAGTAGGGTGTTGCATCGATGAGTCACCTACAACATTGGAGAAAGTGATGAATATGCAAGAAATAGATCAACTAAAATGTGTGGGACAAGGAATGACAAAGAAAGAAGGATGGAAAGGATGCAAGGCATGGCATGACGAGAAAGAAAGCGACCATGGAAAAGCGAGAGGATGAAGCAATGGATGGTGATGGTGTAGTCAACATGAAGACACATGAAAAAATAATAATGGAGTAGTTTGCATGTAAAATAGATATAGATGTAAGACCTAGTTAGGAATGCATACCCATGGTGAGTTAGCAGTAAACTTGGGAGATATAACTAGGTGATAAGGGGGTGTATGTGGAATTCCTCTGTAAAAATTTGATGGAGGATGGTACCTTGACTTGGGAATGAGTCAATGGTGGTTTTGGTATAGCACACGGTTTGGGCACATGCTTTCTTGTAGCCCATGGTATTGCATATAAGGACATCTTTATAAGTCTTAATGAGTCTCCATTGTAAAGTGGCCTCGAGGTGAGTGGTGACTCACTTGGCCCGGTTGATATATTTTATTGCTTGTAATTCCTAATACAAGTGATCTTAGTTTTAATTCCATACTTTTTAAAGAAAACATTTACAAGCTAGTGGAGGATATTTAGCTCGGGAATGTTGTAATTCAAAATACCTTGAGACTGGGGTTCTACAAAGCCATAGTTGTAGGACTGATAATCAGTTTGAATCTTGAACTCATAAGGTGGTACATAAGGTGGTATATAAGGTGATACATACCCTACCAACACATAAGGAGGAACATAGCCTTCCGACACTACAGTGTGGGAGAGTCAAGAACAACATCGATAGTGGTAGTGCTCCGGCCTGAAGGACCATGGGGAGGATGCGTCATTAGAAACACATTTCAAGGAACAAGCGTCAAAGGCGATGTAGCATATGATGGAATATAACTCGTGTTTACAATGTTCACATGTCTAGGGCCAATCCCACTAATGGGGACACTAGTATTAGGCCTAGATAACGAGTGTGAAGATCATCCCACTCCAAGAGTGGAAGGTGCAATATGACCACAACCAAACCTATACACATGGAAAGGAATAGCAGTGCCCCTAGGCATAGCACCAGGGTAAACACCTTATCAAACATTTAATGCAGGACTCGTCTCTGAAAGGTATATCATTCCAAATTTAAATGGTTCAGTTCTAGAGGGTATCGAATAAGTCTCACCACTCGACCTATGTGAAGAAGATTTGCAGTTTGTGTTTACATAATTTGGAAATTGTGATATCACATTATATGACGTCCTAACCTCAAAGTGATTGGATTCCTCTGGAGTCCCATATAAACTATCAGGTACATCCCCGCCCGTGGGCTTGGAGAAGGGGGGTGCTCCGAGATCTCATATGTATGACTCATAGTGAGATCGGTGTGTGAATCAAAGTGAGTATCGATCCACATGAATTTGATGGTTCTCTTCCATGAAGGAGGAGAAGATGTAGAAGGAGGAACACTCGTTAAATGTCGATAATGACAGAATTTCGCTACAAGATCCCCGATGACTCAACAAAAATAAAAATACTCAAACTAATTATGAACCATAGAAAAATCTAGCACACACAAAGAACACTCCTAAGAAAATCTATAGGAAAAATGTAAGCAACCAAATGTTAGGATAAGTGAACTCTGGTGTTTAGCAGGTATGTATCGCCTAGGAGAGGCTTGAGAGTCCCATACACTACAAGAAGAGGTGTGTAACCAATTATAGTGTCCCTTATCTTCAATTTGTAAATCCACTGTGTTGTTTGACCCGTACCTATCCAGGACACTCACATAATAACCTCTGTAAGTACCCCCTGTGAAACCTAGGTAAGGAAACTAAGGTCACCCCAATATAACCAATTCCCAAGAGGAGAGTTGCAGGAGGGATCTACCATATGGACAGGGTAGGAAAGTTCGAAGCTTGAAAGCACCAACCGATACCTCAAAAACCCTAGATATGAATAACATCCTGGAAATATCTCTGGTGCTAACAGAAAGTGGCCACAGACTATCCTAAACAAAATCATGTATGGTGCCTCATTCTTAACTCTCGTGTAAGAGGATCCTTTCGAGAACACCAATTATACCAAATATTTCACTCTCTCACCTCGACAGGAACCTACTTGTTTTGTTTAGTAGTCTTGGAGAATTTACTCACAATGAACTATTCCAAGACTCTAAAACCTAAAATTGTTGATGTACCCTATCAAATAAAAATGTGTAATTCATTTTAAGTTAAGCTTTTATTTTAGTGGTTGTGATTACTCAAAGGAGATGATCGTGCAACCAATGATGTTATGACTTAGCAGTGAAAGTAAATGTGAACACTTGGCAAACCATGCCAAGTGGAATTCTATCTAAATCGGAAAACGAGGTCAGCCACTACCTGAGATGCATATTTTTCCTTCAAATGACAATGCAACAATTCTTATAATAACTACTAACTATAACTTCAGTCATCAAGCCTAATGCAACTACCATGCAAATGCAAAATGCAAAAAATCATAAACATGCCAAATATAAAATATTTTTGTATTTTTGAAATAAATGATATGTAAAAGAAACAAAAGACTCTACAAATCTCAGAATTTACAGCAAATTGTAGACAAAAACCAAACAAGGAACGAAGATAAAAAAAATCTAATGCAATAATACCAAAACAAAAAGAAAATAAGATTACAAGAATAACATCTAATAAAAAAACAAATAAAAAGGAATATCTAGTCAGAAATAGACGTACTATACAGACACCAGCAATACCCAGGAAGAGTTAGCAACATTTAGAATTCACCCAACAACTCTCAATCATCCAAATCAAACTCAAAATAGACACATACACGACTCTTCACATAAAACCTGCATGTATACGCGACTATTCAAAAATAACCCACGTGTATACATAGCTGTGAAGTAAAAACTCACATACATAAAGAAAGAGGGGAGGAAATGATAAGACAAGATCAAAATTACTTCAATAGAATAGTAATGGGGAAACATACTTCTGGACCTGACACAGAAACTCATAAAAAAAATAGCAATTCAAGCACAATTTGCACCCAATCCCCAAAAAAAAACAAGGAACCTCCCCATCAGAGTAGCAAATTCTGTTACAGAGAGAAAAATCCTATGGCTTGGGGTATACCAAAACAGATCGAATGACACTAGAAATCAATCTGTTCCCATATGCAAGATAAATAAATACATCTAACACTAAGGGATATGAAGTGTACCTTACTCTAGACGGTTGATGTAGATGCTCGTTGAGCTTTTCCAACACACTTGCATTCACAATTCACTCTCAACAACAAAAAACAAGACAATCATGCTATATATCAAAGTGTTAGGCGTACTTTATCATATATAAACCATCATGTAGAAGAAAAATAACTACATTCATGGATACAATATTCATATTTATGCACATGTATTGGATAGGAAATGGATATTTCTATTCATAAAACCATAGATAAAATAGTAACAAACACTATCGGCACTTCTTCAAATCGAAGAAATCAAGTCCTTCACCTAGGCCTCCACCACTTCAATCCTACATCACAATGGAAAGATTACAAATAAAAGGAAATATTGGGAAGAGCAGCACTACGTACTCCAAAGGGACAAAGGGGTGTAGACTTAAGCGTAAACAAGTAAGGAAACAATGAACTATAGTTTTCCTTCTCTCCAAATTCTCCTCCTTCAATGCATCCAAGAGGCTCAATATATATCCCTCCCAATGGGAAATGGAGAGCCAAGTCTGACTGTTCTGAACGCATATGGAAGGCCAAGCGTCAATTTGATCGGGACTCTATGAGGAAAATTCCAAGAACTTTTGTCTTCATGCAAATTTCTTGATGTACACGAGTATTGGCTAAAATGTTGTGTGTACACGTGGATATTGCTTTAAAACTCGTCACGTATACACATGAAAATATATTTTTTGGGGACTTTCTCTGGACATCAAAGCATAATTTGAGCAAAGCAGGTCCAAGGAGTCTCCATAGGGACATGGAAGTCCATAATGATGTGATCTACCAAGTCTGGTAAAATCAGCTATAACAAGCCTCTTCAAATTTGACTGAAACCACAAGCAATTATACTTTGAAAAAGTCCCATCAAATGGGTTTTAGGTTGTATTGATATCTTTAGTAAACTCCTCTTGTTCCAATGAGGATGAGTTGAATTTTAGATTACTTGTCAATTTTATTTGTGCCTTTCTCATTTCCGAGAAAGTCAGTAGGTGATGACATTTTCCTTCAACCCCTACCCACTTTCTTATCCTATACTGGCCACAAATGAAATATTTATTTTTTCCAACCTATTTACAATACTTGCATCACCCACTCTCAATTTTTTCCAAGTGAGAATGATCTTTTCCAACTCCAGATCTAATAAACCCACATCATTCGATCTCTACTTAAATAAATCTGCCATATGATCTTCGTTAGATGAATGGCCCCAAATCCTATGAGAATAAGGATGCATGAAGAGCTAATGCAAATGAAAAGGATTTAGTGCATATGAAATATTGTATATTCCATCCCAAGGTGAGTCCACTAATTCACTAATTAAATCAATATGAATTAATTCCTAGTCCCCAAATACCTTCCCTAAATGTCTGAAGATTTTGCATCCTTATCTCATGTATTTTTGAATAAAAACAAATCCAAGCTTTTATACTTCCATAAGCCTCTACTGGGATAGAATTTTCATTGCATTTCCCATCTCTCAAATTTTCAAAGAAAAAGTAATTCTAATTCACCCCTAAATGGGGTTGTTCTATCTTTAAGGACCTTGGTAATTGACTTTTTCTTCCAATAAGAAATGCATTTTTTATTTTCCTTGAGCAATGGAAAGAAAATGTTTTCAACCCCTTCCAAGACCCAGGCCATCATTCCAAATACCCATACTCAATCGACCTTCTACTCTAGGATGTACTAACCCTAGAGCCTTATATCGAGACCTTAAATGGTATCTCATTTGATCCCCCATAGTAATATTACCCTCCTCTTTCGCAATTTTTTGAGCACTAGGAGTGACCATAGTGGATTTAGATTCATGTAAGCTTGATTTAAGGGACCAGTCATTAGTATAAAAACCCTGCTAATAGGATTTGAACTAAATCATGATAGATTGATGGAAGGCATCATAAGAACCTAAAAACCATAGAAAGCATACTAACAAGAAGAAGACTATCCTTTTCCAATGTGACATTGAGAAAAAACCATTTTCTTAAATATAAGAGAAGGTAATTTTCAAACTTACCTGAAACATATAAGGACTGTAGCTAAAAAGTACATCCTTCAACATTTTGATGAGGGTAAATATTTTCCCTTAGCTTTTACTCACAAAATGGAGAAGGAAAGGTGTGATGATTGGTTTTCGATGTAGCACCATCCTTCAAAAGAGCTTGATTAGGAACACCCATCAATTTTAACCCATTTCCCCACCCTCGGTGCCTGCCTATTTTGTATCTTCTAGCTCTTGCCTCATTGGAAAAGACCTATTTCCATTAGCTAAAGGATTTGTATTCATATTTTCAACCTAGATGAGTTTAGAGAGCTTCAACTCGCATTCATGTGCTAAGTAACCATGTTTTCAAAATTACACATAGAGAAAGGGAACCCCAATATAGTCCAAATTCTTCTAGTGGGAGTAATTTCCCTTTTACAAAATAATTTTCTTTCTGGGTCCTGCAAAAAGTCTAGCTATACCATAATTCTAGGCATTAATACTTGAGTTTCAAACTAAGTGAATTTGATTCTCCTCAATGAAGTCTTACAGCACTTTTCATATTGATTTAAACACATTCGAAGACTATAATTCAAAAGGAAGTATGAGGAGTTTAATCCAAACCGAAACCAAATAACAATTCTCATGTTGGCCATCAAAAAAGGGATCCCATCACTTGAAAGGTAGTAAAAAGCTTCTCCACATCCAATTCCCATGAAGAATCTGATCTAAATGTGCTTTTTCTCTTAAACAATCAATCTAGCCACCCATGGGATAGAATGTAGAACACTGGAATATAGCCTACAATTGTTGCCCACATACTCGCAACCTAATATTTCAAACTTTGAAAACTCATGAATCTATCTTGGTTTCATGAACCAAGTATTTTTTAATTTAGGGTGTCATATGTGTGCATATGCGGTGTCTACGATGATTTTTTTTTTGAAATGTAAATAAAAAGTGCAATTAAAAGAAAGGATAATGTTTAATCCTCATGAAACATGAAATTTTTTTCCTTAAGCAAAACCAAGTACTTTTCTAAGAATGCAAAAGGAATATATTTCAAATTCCAAACACAACAATTCAAATGAAAACTAAGAAGAAACTATTGCAATCTAGAAATGGAATAAACTAAATACTAATAGCCAATACTAAGAATGCAAATGATGTCATTCCTTATCTTAATTATCTCCAGCAAGTAAAAAGAGGGAAGTAAATCACTATACTTGTGCATAGAAAATAGATGCAACTCTTAATGAATTAAAGAGGGATTCTATGCAAATGCAAGAATTAACTCAAAACAATTGTGAAATTATAAGAATGAAAAAATAAAGAGATTGAAAAATGTCTTAGATTGGGTACCTAATGTCAACAAATAATAGAGTTTTCCTACCCTTTATACATAGAGTCAAATAATAGGGAAATTTTGACATTGGGTCCATAGAAATTT
The DNA here is from genome assembly GCA_001517045.1 of Pseudotsuga menziesii. Taxonomy (NCBI): domain Eukaryota; kingdom Viridiplantae; phylum Streptophyta; class Pinopsida; order Pinales; family Pinaceae; genus Pseudotsuga; species Pseudotsuga menziesii. The sequence continues at coordinate 152,207 of LPNX010691073.1, forward strand.
TGTGATGTTATGTCACACTTTTGTTGTGAAAAAGTGTGAAGAGAACCCCAAATAGGAGATTCTAAAGCATGTTTATGGCTAAGACCAAAAATGGGTTTTTCTGCCTAAGTCATTTGTGTGTGGGGATATAACATGAAATAGAAAGCAAACAACAAGAAGGAAATGTAAAATTCACCTAGAGAGAAGTTTGAAATGACACATACACAACCAAGGATGAATGATAAGATTCATCTCTAGTATATGACCGTAAAATCCATTATTGGTGTTCTATCACCTAGATGTACCAAAATTATGCACTCAAAGGTTATGCAATATTCAGTGGTAGATCAAAAGGATTTGATGCAACAATAAAAAGAAACTAAAGACACTGTTCAATATCCATGCAATGTAACATAAAAGAAAGTAGATAAAGAAAGAAACAAAGAATCATATAAAGAATGCCATTTTATATTAACAAAAGAATATAGATGATGAACCATACCTTGGTGTTGGATGTACTCGATGCGAATCTCTACAACCAACGGAATGGAGGGTTATTTCTCTTTTTTGATGCTCCACCTGCATATAGATGATGTGTTATGGACAACATAGAGGCAATAAAAGGGATGGAAATGCCACCCCCTCTCTCTATAGGCAGTGAAGGAGTATAACCCTGATCTGATGAATGAATGTGATCCAATGGAATGACATTAAGGGATTTATGTAAAGGAAAGTATGGGCTTGTTTCTTAGATATAGATCCAATGTGGATAATCCGTTATATTAATGACTTTGTGTAACGTCCCTGTCCACCTCACGCGTCATTTGAGGCAATGAGAGACACATAAACCTGTCCAGCTTGACATTTCCTTTACCCTGATACTGTTTATTATGCCTTCATTCATAAAAATAGACATTCAAAGAACACTGTGCAAGAAAGGGTTTCCGATGGTAAAAATTCCAGAACCTCTTAATTAGTATCGATTGTAAAATTCCGCTCCGAGTGGCTAAATGATCATTTTTCGACTTTTTCGTACCTTTCCACTTTTTTTTGCGTATGTACAGTGAAGAGTTGGAAATCGGCACTAGCAAAAAAAAAATACTACACACTCCTAACTTTTTCAATTGAGAGTCAACAACACCATAAAACACAACATCCATACCAACTTCTCATTTAGGCAATTGGCACTCCGAAAGTTGAGAATCAACAACAAAAGAAAAACCTAATCATTCATGCTCGTGACTTTTGATTTTGCAATCGTTAGAGAAAACTTACTTTATCATGCAGTGTGTACAAATGAGGGAGGGCGCCTCCCTATTAATATTCCTTAGTTGTGTGACCTTTTGGTCCAAGAGAGTTGGATTTTGGACCATAGTGGGCCGACCTCTCCTAGAGAGAGTGAAAAACACATTTTATATATATATTTTTGGGGAACTCTTATTTGAATTTTTACCTCGAAACTTACATGATCAATTACATTAATGACATCTCCAATAGAGGAAAAACATCCCCAAAGTACAACAAATTATAATAATAACAATACAAATAATACAGTGAAGAATTTCTTCGGAAGTTGCAATACAACAAAAAAAGTGATTCTCAAATCATTATTTGCAAGGCCTTGAGAAACAATGTGTCCACAAGGGATAATGGCGGTGAATTGTTAGAGTAGGGTGCCCCATAGATGGGAGATAATGGCAGTAGGGTGCCCCATCGATGAGTCACCTACAACATTGGAGAAAGGGATGAATATGCAAGAACTTGATTATCTAAAATGTGTGTGGATAGACCTTGTTACGTTTAACCTTGAGTCCAGAATGAGTCAATGGTGGTTTGGGTCTAGCACATAGTTTGGGCACATGGTTCCTTGTATCTCATGGTATTGCATGTAAGAAAGTCTTTATAAGGTTTAAGGAATCTTCATTGTAAAGTGGCTTAAAGATGAGTGGTAACTAGCTCACTTGGCCCAATTGTCAGTTTTTTCGTCCAGGTTAATGAAAATCTTAGTTAGTGCTACTTTTTTTTCTTGCATAGAGTTTTTACCTTGAAAGTAAATAGTTGTGTCTATATGTATATTGCTTGTAATTATCTTAGTTGTCATTCTAGACATTTTAAAGCAAACATTTACCAGCTAATGGACGCTCTTTACCACGGGCTTCCTCATTCTGCAAAATTTTCCGGCAGACTACCTGAAATTGACCGGGAAGCGGGTTTTTCCAACCATAGGCACTGCATTTGTCAGAGCTTTAGATGGCGCTAACTGGGGGGTTATTTTTCACAATCTTAGGCAGAGAGAGAGAGTTGATCACTTATTCTGAGAATCTTTAAACATAACTCGTTAGTGGTTGCCACAACCTTATATTATTAATCTTGACTATAGAATGGCCTTTGGTGGCTTCTTTCTTGATCATATTGGCAAGCTTCTTGATCATATAGGCAAGCTGATGAATGTTACCTGTTTTAGGTCGCACTTTGTAGTTTTGCAAGGTTGTGTGTCTTACTTCTTTATAATGTTGAAAAGATACCATGATTCTTTCCATGCTTGTCTAGATGAAAGCATGTTTCTATTCTCTGTTGCAGGCTGCAGCTAGGACCATCGTTGTTTCCAGAACCATTATCTTGCTTCAAAAAATTAGTCTCTAGGTTTGCTCGAGATTTGACACTTTCTTTAGCAAGCGAATGGAAATTTAGTTTGAAAAGTTGTCGACTGCTGTCTTTTACTCCATTAGAATGGCAATTAGCGGCAGAAGCTAATAGGCGCTGCTTGTTGATCATTAGGGAAACATTTTTTCCATAACTAGAGGAATAATCTCCATAAGTTGAAACAGGGAGTATGAGACATCTCTGGGGTAAAGATATATAACTTTCAGGTGCAACAAGAGATGCATAACGGCCACAACCAAGAGGGAAATCACGTACTGCACATAGTTTAACTGGCTTCTGAAGCTTAGGGACATGTACACTTCCCACTTGACCCTAGTGGTCCTCTTCAATTATGGTTTTACCCAAAACTCTTTTTAGAGCTTCATTACGGTGAGGGTTGATACTTCTTGTATATGTGAGATGGATAATTCTGCGTTTGTCCAAAGTTAAAGAAAGCTCCATCTCACATATACAAGAACTCTGGTGAGAGTATCAACCCTCACCGTAATGAAGCTCTAAAGATAGTTTTAGGTAAGAACATATTGAAGACAAGGGTCAAGCCGGAAGTGTAAATGTCTCTAAGCTTCAGAAGCCAGTTAAACCATCTGCAATACGTGATTTTCCCGCCCTGGTGGTGGCCATTATGCATCTCCTGTTACACCTGAAAGTTATATATCTCTACCCCAGAGATGTCTCATACTCCCTGTTTCAACTTCTGGAGATTGGTTATGGCAAAAATGTTTCCCCGTGATCAACAAACAGAGCCTATTAGCTTCTGCCCCTAATTGCCATTCTGATGGAGTGAAAGAAAGCACTCCACAACTTTTCAAACAAAATCTCCATTCAAGTGGTAAAGAAAGTGTCAAATCTCGAGCAAACCTAGAGACTAGTTTAGTTTTGTGAAGCAAGAAAATGGTTCTGGAAAGGAAGATGGTGCTAGCTGCAACAGAGAGAATAGAAACATGCTTTCATCTAGACAAGCATGGAAAGAATCATGGTATCTTTCTCATCATTCTAAAGAAGCAAGACACAAAACCTTGTAAAACTCCAAGGTGCCACCTAAAACAGGTAACATTCATCAGCTTGCCAATATGATCAAGAAAGAAGCCAGCACAGGCCATTCTACAGTCAACGTTGATAATTCAAATGGAAAAGCTTCATATAATGTTGTGGCAACCACTAACAAGTTATGTCTAAAGATTATTATAATTAGTAATCAATTCTCTCAGCCTAAGTTTGTGAAAAATAATCCCCAGTTAGCGCCATCTAAAGTTCTAACAAATGCAGTGCCTATCGTTGGAAAACCCGCTACCCGGTGAGAAGTTTGAGAAACCTTGCGACCATTTCAAGTAGTTTGGCAGAAAATTTTGGAGCATGACGAAGCCCGTGCTAAAGAACCTGCACTAGCTGGTAAACAACATGGGAGCTTCCCAACTTCTGAAAGAAAACAACATGTAAAGGTAAGCAAATTGGAGACAGGCTCGGAAATGTGCAAGTGGCTACCAGCATCGTCGCATCAGGTGGTTATGAAGATGATATGGATAGTGGGGATGTGTTGATATACACTGGCCAAGGTGGAAATAACTATAGTGGGAACAAAAAGCAGACCGAAGATCAGAAACTTGAACGTCGAAACTTGGCTCTTATGAACAGGATAGACTGGAAGATACCTGTGAGAGTTATCCGTGGATTCAGGCAAAAGAATACTGGAAATCATGGAAAGAAAAAAAGTACAGTCAATGTAAAATTTACATAAGATGGGCTTTACGATGTGGAGAAATATTGGCTTGATAATGGAGCATCTGGATTCTCAGTATTCATGTTCCAGTTAAGAAGACAACATGGCCAACAAGAGCCGCGCTTGAAGACAGTTCATTTCTTAAGAGAAATATTCAATTCGTGAAAGAATTCATCTTAAGGACATCTCCTCTGGAGGCAAGGAGAGTAAAAGCATTTGTTCCTCACAGTTTGTTTACTAAGCTTCTAGAGAGATAAATTTGTAGAGGTTAAAAGCCTTTTTGAAAGTATAAAAAGATATATAAAAAAAAAACTTTTACACCTCCACAGTTTTGATCTTTTGCATCTTTGGTAAAGTCAGCTTTAGTTTAAGATGGATTTGTACTGTTTTTAATAGATTTTAATCCTATTTCAGAGACCTAAAATCAGTCGCGGCAGACTGGCAATCGTTAAATTATACATTAAAAAAAAAGTATAAAGCCTTTTTAAAAGTATAAATACATATTAAAAAAAAAAAAATTTACACCTCCACAGATTTGATCTTTTTGCATCTTTGGTAAAGTCAGCTTTAATACATTTTAATCCTATTCCAGAGACCTAAAATCAGTCGCGGCAGACGGCAATCTTAAATTATTATGCTATTGATAAAAAAAAGCCTTCCGTCCATTTTTAAAAATTATTAACTTAAGCATATATACATGTACTCTCGATAAGTTAAACATACCATTTTATAAAATTATTAACTTAAGCATATGTATATACCAATTTATCAAGTCATGTTAAACATACCATTTTTAAAAATTATTAACTTAAGCATATATAGAGACAAATTAAATTTTGAACATTGAAGACAAAAATGATTTAAGCATTTTGCTCAAATAGTCAACAATTCCAAAATATTCTTGAAAACATCTCATACCCATTCTTTATCTTTCTACTTTCTGATCTTCCAGATCGCAATAAGGTGCACGAAGAGAGAATACTTATTCAAAAATTACAAAAATTACAAAAAATAAAAGCATGGTTTTATTCTGTTATTCTATCTTACCCTATTATACTTGGAAATATAAAAATTGTTCAAGTGTATGCATATTTCCAATGGAGCAACTTTTGAAGAAGTGACTCAAGTATGCTCATACTCCCAATAGAAATATATAACTTTATGAATGCTAGGATATGAGAGATCAACTTCCCTTGAAATGATGGTGCCAAGATTTGGTGAAGTATGGAATGATGCTACAGACTGATGACAGATTGAAACCAAGCTTCAATATAGTCTTTATTCCCTTGATTTCTCATGGATGTTACACCATGAAGCTCTTTATTTTCCTCAATGCATAAGAGATTCAGATCTAATGATGTAAATGATGCTTCAATTTTTGGTTCCAATGTTCGTTCGTCATCAAGTGTTACATGTGGCTTGTTGATATTGTTTGCTTTCTTATGAGGACTGGAAGAAACTCCATCTACACATCTTGGATTTAAAACATGTTCAGGCCTCGTATGGATTTGCTGCAGCAATGCACAATCTTTTTGCAACGGTGTTGGTGAGGTAGAACAAAACGGAAATGTAGGAACATTTTGCAATTCAACACTGTAAGCATAATGTACTACTTTATTATTGTTAGGGTGGAGGGTGGATTGGACAGGAAATTGTGTTGGATACCAAGGAGTTTGATGAGAAAATAGATGTTGTTGATGTAGATGATTGGTTTGTGAGGTTGATATTGAAGGACCAAGTTGTGTTGTAGCATGAGGGAGAGTGGCCATGTGATCATAAGATAGGCCATTCCAACCTTGTGGGTAAGGTAGGTAAGAGTTAAATTGAGGCTGGAACAACTGCCATGGTGGAAGAGTATTCAATGACTGAGTATGAAAGTATGGAAATGGAGGGATAGAGTTTTGAACCACACATGTAGGCCATGGTTTCCATGACTGTTGGAATGATTTGGCTACAACTCCCAGATCTCTTTGATATGTTTCTTTCATCATTGGTAAGGAGGGACAATGATCCATGGAATGATTCAAGTCACATATACCACAACTTTCAAGACTATCCAAAGGGAAATCCCTTGCTCTCTTATTTCCTCATGCTTTTCCTTATCCTGCAAAACGCCAAATTGTGAATCAACTTTAGGAATTTCAAATAAATTATTGGTTTTAGATCTTGTAACTCTTGTTCTTGCAGCAGATTGAAAAGATTGAAAAGAAGGATTTTTATAATTCTTACGAGTCTTGAAGTTTCCTCTTGAATACCTTCTACATAACTCACAAATATCATCATATGTTAACTGAAATACATTACTTGTTCCCATCATATTTAAGATTTCGAAATAATTAGCTTGGATTCCCTTGAGTAGAAGTGTTTTTAAGGTCTCCTTCCCCAGTTTCCTTTGTTTGGATCTTTGGAGGTTATATTGAAAGCGTTCTATTTATTCGTCTAGACTCTCTTCTTCTCCTTGTGTCATTTCAAAGATGTCTTCATTGACCCTGCAATAATCTTGGTACATTTTCAAGAATACATATTTCATGTCTTTCCAAGTTTGTATACAATTCCCACCGAGGCTCATAAACCATCGGAGGGTTGTTCCTTTCAAAGTAAGGGGAAACACATTAAACATTTGATCATTATAACAATAACCATATCCTCTACAAAGTACTTCGAATTGAAATAAAAATACATCAGGGTCTTCATTTTCCAAACCATGAAAATTTGGTAGAACATGTGGGGGAATGCTTTTTGTTGGCACCACTCTTCCTGAATATCTGATGGGAAATTTGAAGGTAACAACTTCTGCATCTTGCTTACCTACCATCTCTTCATTAGATTCTTCATGTGCTATCTTGAGGCTCCTCCTTCAAATGTTCCTGTCAACTTGTTAGTAGAATGGGTGGTTCTTACAACACCACTAAGTAGAATGATAAGATTTATGCTCCAAATATTGAAATTGAAATAAAATTGAATGTAAAGATAGAAAACTCACACTCAAAATAAATTCAATAAATTGAAATGTAATCATGCAACCTACATGCCCTACCTTAACAATGCATATACAAAACAATGTCAAATGTACTTTTGCACCATTGATAACTTCCCCGGCAACGTCGCCGAAATGTTGGGCCCACTATATTCTAGTTAATTAAAACTTAACATGCATAGTGTTAAACATAAATTATCAACCCGAGGAAGTATTTTATTTTAAAGATATCGTGCAAGATCTATGCAAGAACAATTTCTACCTAACACTGCTATCTATTGGTATGCAATCGAAACTCTTTGTAAACTAGATCACACCTTCTTGAAAAGAAATCAAACCTAAAACCTATCCATGAAACCAAACTGTCAATCTAACACACTTCAAACAAAATCTATTCTTATGAAACAAGATATAATTGCATGAATATAAAAGAAGTGCTATGTTGGCCAATGATCTATCAAATGAATTAACAACACAATGACTATGACAAATCTAATGAATGAAAGCATACAACTACGATAAATTTAATGAATGAAAGAATGAACAAAATAATAAGAAAATCTAATCAATAACACACCTACAATCAACACTACCAGCATCTACTCAGGGAAGAGGGCCCTTCCTCCACTGAGCAGAGCTGGATCTCCACAATGAAAGTCTACAACTCCAGAATTAAGAAGGTGCCAGCATGTATTATCAAAATGGAATTGTTACAATAGATGTGGATCAAATACTACATCATAACATTTCTTCATCTTATCTCCCTCCTCAACGAGATTGATTACATATTTATACATAAAATTATCTCATGGAAATGAGGAACTGAACCCCCAACTTGTGATCGATAATAGCTGAAACACGGTCATAACTGCTAACAACTTTGGAACCGGCTGCAACTGTAAATATGGAAAATAAGCTCTCCAAGAACCACCTATATATCACAAACTGTGCCTTTGTTTGGCAATTTCCTCACGAGTCAGATAAATGAGGATGTTATGCGCAAAACCCATATCTCTATCTGCCTGCAAATTGAGACACGAATCAAGGTGTTCTTATGTGGCATGCATTTTTGGTTAAGTCTATAACAGTTGGATATGAGCATCATGTACGTGACAAATCACTCCACAAACCATCATTAGTAAAATTATGCATAATAGTCTTCAATTCATCAAAGATAAAGGAAAATAATCATTATTAACCACTTAAAACATTAGTGGAAGTAGTATGCTGTTTTACGCACAGTTACAACAAATGGATGGAAAATGGAATGATAAATGGGTGATAATGGAAAGAAAATAGATGAAATATATGTCGATAAGTGATGGGAAAATGAACAATTCTAGGGCTCAACAATTATCAGTCCTACAACTATGGCTTTGTAGAACCCATGTCTCAAGGTATTCTCAATTACAACATTCTTGAGCTAAATATCCACCACTAGATGGTAAATGTTTGCTTTAAAAAGTATGGAATTAAAACTAAGATCACTTGTATTAGGAATTACAAGCAATAAAATATAACAACCGGTCCAAGTGAGCTAGTCACCACTCACCTCGAGGCCACTTTACAATGCAGACTCATTAAGCCTTATAAAGATGTCCTTCGATGCAATACCATGGGCTACAAGAAATCATGTGCCCAAACCCTGTGCTATACCAAAACCACCATTGGCTCATTCCCGAGTCAAGGCACCATCCCCCATCAAATTTTTACTAAGTAATTGCACATACACCCCCTTATCACCTAGTTATATCTCTCGAGTTTACCGCTGACTTACCATGGGTATGCATTCTTTACCAGGTCTTACATCTATATGTATTTTACATGCAAACTACTCCATTATTTTTTTTTTCATGTGTCTGCATGTTTACTACACCATCACCATCCATTGCTTCATCCTCTCGCTTTTCCATGATCGCTTTCTTTCTCGCCATGCCATGCCTTGCATTCTTTCCATCGTTCTTTCTTTGTCATTGCTTGTCCACACACATTTTAGTTGATCTATTTTTTGCATATTCATCACTTTCTCCAATGTTGTAGGTGACTCATCGATGGGGCACCCTACTCTAACATATCAACATCATTATCTCCTTTGGACACGTTGTTTCTCAACTCCTCGCACAGAATGATCTGTGAGAATCACTTTTATTGTTGATAATCTAAATTCGGAAGATATTCTTCATTGTATTATTTGTACTATTATTATTATTATTATTATTTGTTGTACTTTTATTGTACCTCATTTCAGGGATGTTTTCCCTCTGACTAGAGATGTCATTAATGTAATTGGTCATGTAAGAGTCAAGGTAAAACCTCAGTTGTAAGTCTGGGAAATAGTCCCCAAAAGAATATGTATAAAATGTATTTTTGAGTCTCCCTAGGAAAGGTTGGCCCAGTATGGTCCAAAAGTCTTCCCTATTGGACCAAAAGGTCACACAACTAAGGAATATAAATAGGGAGGCTCCCTCCCTCATTTGTACCCACTGGAAGATAAATCAAGTTCTCTCCAAGAGATAAGAAGACAAGTTCAATGGTGAAGAAGAAGAAATAGTAGTCGAAGACATCTTATCTTTGAGTTTTCTATCTCTACCTAACATTGTACTGAGTGATGAATATAAGAAGTTGTTATGTTTTCTTCCTTGTATTTTCTAAGGATAAAATATTTGTGTCTTTATTCATGTTGTTCTTGTCTATATTTTAGTGATCCTAGTAAATTAGATTAAATATTTAATATATTCGAATTAAACTCCAAACTCTAACATGGTATTAGATCCACCCTGAAAGAAGGCACTTTGCAGTTGCGGAAACCTGGGCTTCCAAGTTCTAGCTATTTTCTCCACAATATTTCTAGAAAAGAGCGTTAGGATAACTCACCTCAAGGAGGTGCATATTTTGATGGAGAAATATTCTATATTAGAGAAGTTTCACTTTTCTACCGTGTAACATTGTGGGAAGGAACTAGGGAAAAAACTATGAAAATACGGAAGGAAATAGTGAAGGAACTAGGGAACTAGTGAAGAAGTGATATTTTATAATGGATATTTTTGTTGGTTAACTTGAGAGATATAGTGTTTTGACTTTAATGTAAAGGTGGAATTTTATAATGAGTAGTTTGATGGGTTAACTTAAGGGTTATAGTATTTTGAGCTTAGTGTAAAGGGTTTGATGGTTTTTTTTAAGTTAACGTTTTTATGTGTTTTATTTAATGTTTTATTAAATTAAGGATTATAATTAGAGTTGATGAGTTTATAGTGGATACTACTTGGGAAATGCAAAAAAGCGTTAAAGAATTTCTTTATGTAGTTTAATTTGAGAAAAAAAGAAACCCCTTAAAAATATCTAGATTTAGTTATTATTATACAAATTTATTTATTAGATATGGCTAGACGTCACATGATAACCCTTATGTGCATACACAGGGGTTTGATCCCAACAAGTTCACTTCATTTTCACTCCCTTTCCATTTGGAAAAGAGCATTTTGGATAAGTAAGTTTGTTTCTCGTAAGGAGTTAAAAATTCTAGAATGATAACTAAGATCACTTGTATTAGGAATTACTAGCAATAAAATATAACAATAATATGTGAGAAATAAACATTAAAAGAAACATTCACATAGACGCAACCATTTACCCTGGAAAACTCCATCCATGGAAAAACTAGCACCAATGAAGTTCTTCATTAACCTAGCCAAAACAGGCCAACCGAGCTAAGTGAGCTAGTCGCCACTCACCTCCAAGCAACTTTACAATGGAGACTCATTAACCCTTATAAAGGCTTCCTGTTATGGAGAGAAATTCCTATGGCTTGGGGTACCACAACAAACAACTTGACTCCAGAAATCAATCCTTCCCAATATGCAATAGAAATTAAATGTCTAACACTAAAGGATTAGACCTCATACCTTATTCCGGACAGTTGAAGTAGATCCTCGTTGAGCTTTCCAATATTCAGCTTGAATTGATAGATTACTTCCTCAACAACAAGTAAACAATACAAGCATTCTATATATCATGATGTTAGATATATTCTATCATATATAATCAATAATGTATAAGCATTTGACATAATCCCATGGATAAAATATTCATTCAAACACACATTAGTGGACAGATAAAGATATTTCTATTAATATAAATCAGAGATTACAAGATACAACCTTTGATGGCATGTCTACGAATCGGAGAAACTGAATCCCCCACTTTTGCCTCCACCACCTCAATCCTCCATCCCTCGGTAGCAAGCTCACAAGCAAAAAGCAAGCTTGGGAAGAACACACTAGTGCTCCAAGGGACAAAGGGATGCAGACTCAAGCATAAGTTCCGACAACAATGGACTATAGTTTCTTTGCTCTCAATTCTCTCTTCTTGCCTTCAATGTACCAAGGGGTTCCTTATATAGCTTCCCAATGGGTAATGAAAGGTCGAATCCGAGCGATCTCAAGGCATAGGGAAGGCCAGGAGTCAAATGAGTCGGATCCATGTCAAGAAAAACCTCCAAAAGGATTTGGATTATGCACACATCCCGATGTACATGGTTTTAGTGGTCAAACCCGTGTATATACGCGCTTATAGGTTTAAAATTCACGTGTATCATTTTTCACATGTTTTTAGGGATGATCAAGGAAACATCAAAGGAAAGAAAATGGTCCATAGGGTCCAAGCAGTCTGCAGCGGGACAGGACAAGGCCATACAAAGTGTGATTCACCTAGAGTGGTGAAATCATCTATAACAGATGCCCCCTAATGTGTGAGGTCAGAGGGGTCATACAATGGCCGAAATACATTATAAGTCCATCCCATAAGTGGAGTGATGAAGGATCCCAAATGGAAGACTAACCACCCAATCAACATAGTACACTAATACAAATCTACACATAACTGCAAGTACATATAGCAATCCTGAATACATAAGAGTACAATGGCCATGAATAGGCATGATACATGATATCACATATGTGGTCATCGCCACGTACAATATACATAGATCATAATCTCCATGATGAAGATATACAAAGTACCATGATCTCCATAATGGCTGAAGACATAACAGATCAAGATCTCCATAGTGGCTGGAAATATCTGACATATATTGGAATCAAGTCACGAGAGCTGAAATCTCATGAACATTGGCACGATCAAGGCGGTAGCATATAAGAGATGCCACCAATCTGGAAAGTCTTCTACACAAACCGCTATGAGTACATGTCCTACTATGCGAATAAAGGTGTCGAGGTCGAACATAGTAGTCCATTGTCTGATTACCGATCATTAATGTATACCATTAACAGACGCGAGATCACCCACCGATAATGAAAATGGGAATCAAGGTACTAGAGTGCAAACTAACAAGTGTGAATAAATGTGTTGAGGTCGAACACTTGAGAGGATCCATCGATCAGGGGACATTGATGTATTCCCAAAAACTGTCGATGGCGAGAGAACCTGCCACTGATGACTGCAAGTCTCAAGGCACTCAAAATGAATCTAGATTCCAATCCTAGAATAAATGATCTGAAGTTGATAGGACGAAATCCAATGGAAGGAGGGCATTAAGGCATCCCCCATCATCCAACACGAGGTACTCAGCAAAGTTGTATAATGTGGAAGGACTCGATCATAAGGTGCATGAACCAGTAACTGTATTGAGAATGACCGACATGCAAAGTCAAGATAACTGAGGAATGTCCGACTCAGGATTCAACTTCCTTCAAACAAGAGCATAATGGCATATGGTGACTGAATGAAGGTAGCATAGACTCGATATACTAACTGGGACATCTCTGTGACATAGGAGGCATCAACATAGGCTCCATAGGGACTGGAAGCTTAACCAGGCGGTGGAGATAAACTTAGATAAACGAGTACAACTCCTAAATTCAAACTATAACCCAACCAATGGATGTGATAGATAGTGCTTTATTCGAAGGTGACAGGACTCGACAGCTGCCACAAAAAACATCTTTCTTTGTACGGATTTTTGGTTTCTTGATTTTTTTTGGACTTTTTCAGTTATTTAAAAAGCTTGAAAAAAGAATAAAATAGCTTTATAGTTACATACTAGGAGGAGACAAGTGTCATAAGGGAAAACAAACTAGTTCCAAGCAGTGGAACATACCTATGCTCAATGCAAGGACACATGTGTAGGATATCGACACTTGGGGGAAAATCCCCTCCCAGTAAAAAGGGAATCAAGCTGGGAAGGATATAAAAAATGGATCTGCATGGCTAGACATGAGACAAGCTCAGGCTATATGGCTGAAACGCAATGTCAGGGAAGCCGACATAAAGCTCAATAAGGCAGGAAAATCTCATGATAATGCATTCACAACTTGACGTGAGGGAGTCCTGAGGGAAATAGGCCAGCAAAAGATCAAGAGGAGTATGAGGCTCTTACGAAATGTTATGGCAGTACTATACAACGAACTCCCACACCCTAAAGGGGAAAATGTCAGCATGGGCATCAAATGCAAATAAGGTGCTAACTAAGGGAACCCATGTAAGGTGAAGCTCTACCACTCATATCATGCCACTTCTAAAGCAACAAGAAGGTTCTGTGACATAATAGAGTGGGTTCGTACCTAAGGTCATGATGAGATGGTCATAAGGTTATGAAAAATGTAAATGGTGGTGAAACCTAACCTATATGCCAGTTTTGATATGATACTTGAGATCGGCACGAACGGGTCAATCCAATGGCTGAAACGGCACTGAAAAAGGTCCTCTACATCACAAATTATGTCAAAAACAGTCCAAAATGGTTAGAAAATGTCGAAACTATAGGAAAGGGGGTAAAAATTTTCAAATATTTGAAAATTTTCTATAAATAGTAAACAATTCAAAATATTATAAATCATTTGAAACTTTTACCCATTTGAGCTCTGATTTTCAACAGCGAATTCCAAGAGATCCAGCCGGCGGAATCCACTACCATTTCTTCCAGGTATTTACTCATGCTCTCCTCTTTCATTTTGATATAATTTTTATGAATTTCCATGGTCAAATAAGGTTTCTAGGCCAACCCAAAATGGGCGCTGCGGCCCACATGAAAATCGAGGGTTTTTTCAATAAACTAATGGGAAAATTTGCAATTTATTGTACAGGATGCTCCTAGAGTGGAGAGAGAGTGAGCATGGTGAAGTAGAGGAAGTAGTAAGGGCCGATATAATGCCTCAACAAGATATACGTGCATGCGGACTCTACAAGTTTTAGTGTCGTGGTAGTTTGAGGGCCAAACCAAGACTATTATAGATGCTGGTGGATTACTGGGATCCAAACTTGGAGTCCTTCCATATAGATGGTATGTCCCTCACCATAGAGGTGGAGGACATATATTTCATTATTGGGATTTCTAGACAAGGGGAAGTGGTCAACCTTCGGTCTCGTGGCAAGCCAGGAGGTGGCCTGACTATTGACGAGTACATTGCGGTGTACTGTTATCCAGACATACAGAAGGTGGGGAGTCAGGTCCCTACCAACGCTATACAGGTGCTAGGCCTAAAGGCCATATTATTGACACTGGGTAGGATAGTAGGCTTGGCATCACTCCACCAAGCCTTGCGGCCTCTGATGTTCTATGCAGTGGAGTGAATGAGACCCACAATCTATGACTGGAGCACTACACTACTGAGCAACATGAAACATCAGCTTAGTGAGTGTAAGGCAGGTAGAGTGCGGAACTTTAGGTTTAGTAGTATTTTGAGCACATTTTTCTTCAAGCGTGTTCTAGGATTGAGCCCCAGAGTGGACGTTCGTCTTTACGGGGCTCAAGATCCAGCCCAATGACATTGGGCAGATGCTATGCACAGACTGGGGGTTGGTAGGGTGCCCAACCCTTATCCCGCTGAGTTCTTTCTGTGGTGGGGACGACAGATAGTTGCCATCGATGACTACCCCTACATAGGGATAGATTTCCGCAAAAACCCGGACATGCCGTTACCACTAGGATCAGCATATGGTGATATAAGTAAGGAATCTCGACCCTCTCTTTTTAAATTTTGAGTTATTTAATTTTTTTTGTATTTTCTTGATTATATGGAATCAAAAAGACATATTTTTGGGTGATGATACATAGTGACATCTACCATTTGTGTGTAGATGTGGGACCATGGCGGCTAGAGGGCTTCCCTTGTCATAGACGAAGGGGAAGAGGAGATGACATTATGGGTGTGGATGCAGAGCGAACGCTCCAGAGCATTCATACCAACTTTGTCATATTGACACATAGAGTTCCCATGGCACAAGTCGAGGACTTGCCTGAGGCTATGCAGCGGCAGGTGGTGGGTGTACCATGTGCATGGGTGCGTTTATTCCGATGGTTGGCTAGAGCCGTAGTGACCTTCCATGATCACAACCCTCCTCCTCCTCCACAGGATTAGACACTTGGGAGTGTATACATTTTGTATGACCGTGTATTATATGATGGTGGCTTGAAAGCCCAATTTTTTGTATGTATTATCACATTTTTTATGTATATATAAAATTTTTTAAGGTGATCGATTTATTTATTTATATGTGTAAAATTTTTGTTTGTGATTAATTCATTGTGAATGAAACAAATGCCAATCTAACACGTAGTTAGCATATGAGTTAGCAACCTGATTATTATTTCTTGGAATATGTATATATGTTATATTGTCAAATTGTCATTCTAACAATCTCACACGTAAGAATCTTCTCAATAACGTGGATCTCTAACATGGTACAAACCATCGAGCTATGACACTACTAACTCTGAATCAAGACGTACCTCAAGAGATAGAATGCCATGTAAAATGACATCTTGTAGAAGCCCAATAACGGAGCTGTATTCAGCGATATTGTTGGAAGATGGCCGTAGACATACGCCTCCTGAAGACAGTACTTGACCCATAGGAGTATAAATCACCCAAGCATCAGAGGATGAGTGTTGAGTGTGATGGCTTGCACCATCCGCAAATCCTATGTAGGTGGAAGATTCCATTGACATCTGCCAAAAAAAACAGAAACTAATCACAAACCCGATCACGATAAGAAAAAGACCTAACTATTCAAAGTTGTACAATAATATACAATAAATAGCCTTGGCTAAAGATTATGCATAGTATTTCTTGAGATAGAGCCCATTTCTAGGCTCCGCCAAGGCCATTCCTTCGTAATCCACCAACTCATATGCACCCTTCTCTAACACACGCTTGACCACGTAAGGACCACACCACATAGGATTAAATTTCCCTGCCCCCAAGGGTTCTTTCGGTTGATCCCACAAAAGGACCAAGTCTCCTTCACTAAACCTCCTTGGACGGGCAGATTTATCGTAGTGGACCTTTATGCGACATTTATTGACTTCTAGAGCCACCAAGGCATCCCGACGTTGCTCATCAAGTTGCTCAAGGTGAACCAAATGCTCCTCCAATGGGGAAGTGTCCGGTAAGAGTTCTATAGCTAGATTCAATGAAGAAATTTCACATTCAACTGACAATATCGACTCCACTCCATGTACAAGTTGATATGGAGAAAAACCAGTGGCAGTCTTAACAGCAGTTCGATATGCCCACAAAGCAGGATATAACATAATGTGCCAATTATTCTTGCTTTGTGCGATGGTTCGTTGGAGAATGGATTTGAGTGATTTATTCACTGCCTCTACATGTCCACTCACTTGGGGGTAGTAAGAAGAGGAGTGTTCTTTCTTATACCCTAACTTGGATGCCAACTCTTCCATCATACGGTTCTGAAAGTGCGAGCCATGGTCGGTGACAAGGTCTTTCAGAATCTTGAACCGAGTAATAATTTGGTTGAACACAAAGTGAGCAGTTGTCTCATCGTCATATTTTACTATAGGCATAGCCTCAGCCCATTTCGTGAAATAATCAACAGCCACTATAATATGATGGTTCCCCCCACCCGAAGCTGGGTTGCAATCCATAAAATGAAGCCCCCACTTAGTGAAGGGACCGACGGTGATAATGGGATGTAACGGGGCAGGTTTTGAGCGCATATTACGTACTAACACTTGGAAAGGGTGGCACCTCTTGACCGCATCAACACAATCCTTAAGGATCGATGGCCAGAAATAACTAGCTCTCAAAATATTTTGAGTTGTAGAAAGCCCAGATAAATGACCACCACACGCCCCTCCATGGCAATCATTCAGCACTACCTCAACCTCTTAATGAGTTAAACAATGTCGTAAAATGGAATCTAGCCCACGGCGGTACAAAGTATTGTCCACTATGATGTAGTTCTAAGAGACGTGACGTAATCGTCGTCACTCATCTTGCGAGAGGTGAGTAGGGGTCTTCAGTGTTTGTAAATATATTATGATATCCCCATACCATGGGTCTAACGTTGAGATTAAGAATATGTGTTCATTGACAAACGTATCTTCCCAAACCAACTCCTCGGCCTCGCTTGGGAAATCCGATATAAGCTCTGCAAAAATTAAATACTTCTTCGACTTTGCCGAAACAATCTTGAAATCGAATTCTTGTAGAACGACAATCTATTTATTATATTTTCCCCCAATCATCCTTTGGGTGAGGACGAATTGAAACGGATTGAAATGGGCCACAACCAAGGTTTGGCGAAGGAGAATATAATTTCTCAACCACTGAACCAAATGTATGGTAGCTAAAGAAAGCTTCTCGACATGAGAATAATGAATCTCTGCATCAATAAGGTTTCGGCTCAAATAATATATGACATGCTCTTGGAGCTCCTCATCCTCTTGAACCAAAACCATACCAATCATCTCTAAGGATGCGGCCACATATAATAGAAAATCACGGCTATAATCCGTAGGACTAATCACCGGGGCCGATGCTAGCACTTGCTTGAGTGCATCGAAAGACTCCTGGGCTCGCTCATCCCAATAAAAGGGGGTGTCCTTCTTCAAGAGATGCATGAAGCCTCTACTCAAATTGGAAAAGTTGACAACAAATCTTCATAAGAAGTTTGCCATGCCTTGCAAACACTGAAGATGATGAATATTCTTCGAGGGAGACAACTGAAGTATTTCCTCAACCTTCAAAGGGTCGACTCTTATACCCTCTTTAGAAATGATGAATCCTAACAAATGCCCTAACTTCACACAAAAGATGCACTTATGATTATTTAATCTAACTGAATAGTGTCGTCATCTTTCAAATACCAATCTCAAGTGATAGGGATGACGCATTCGCATGCGAGAATGAACAGCAAGGTCATCCAAAAATACCTCGATAATTGACTTGAGATCATGGAAGATCAAGCTCATTTCCCGCTGAAATGTAGCTCAGGCATTTTTAAGGCCGAAAGGCATTTTTCGATATGCAAACGTTCCCCAAGGAAAAATAAATGCAGTCTTATGTTGGTCCTCGGGTTTAATCTGTATCTGATTATATCCAGAAAAGCCGTCCATAAAGGAGAACACCTCACTACCCGCACACCAATCCAAAATATGATCTATAAATGGTGTGGGGAAGTTGTCCTTAGGACAGGAACGATTCAAATCATGCAAATCAATACATATGTGGATCGCTCCCTGTTTCTTATCAACCGGAACAGGGTTTGAAACCCACTTCATCAAGGGAAAGGGATAGATGAAACCGGCTTTCAATAGCTTCTCTATCTCTGCCTTAATCACGTGTGCTTTCCTAGGATTCACCACATGTAAACGTTGTTGAACAGGCTTAGCGTTGGGGTAAGTCTTAATCTCGTGCTCGATAATACAAGGGTCAATACTTGGCATCTCGTCGTAAGACCAAGCAAAAATATCACAGAATTCCTTAAATAGCTCGATGTATTCTAGAATCTCAGCATGGGAACATTCCGCCCCAATATAGACATTCTCTATTGTGCTAGGATTGCGAGAGATGTTTATAGGAATCGTTGAAGATGTGTTTTCCATGTTTCCATCAGCCATCGGACCAGGAGAGCTTAATGGAACCACCGGACTACCAACTATTTGATTAAGAACCGCCCTAAAATCCTCATGCTCCAAGCGGTCAAGCTCTGGAAGAAAGTACGATCTATGATGGAGTTCCTCCCATGGTGGCTCAACTCTCGACATAGCCTCAATAACTGCCTCATCTGAAGGGAAAATCGTATCAAGGTAGTCGTGTGTGTGAGAATATTGTACTGCCCATGCTGGCAACACATAAGGGTCCTCCTCCTCCATCAGTGAAGAGGAAGGACTCGGCTCTGCAACACACTTGAGATTAGCTTGATAAGCTATCATAGTTGTAGGAAACGGCATGTTCGTCTCGACGGGATCACTCAAAGTACTTGGTGTAGGAAGAATCCAAGGATCTTCCCTATGACTCGTGCAAAAAGACACCGATGTCGTAGATGTCGAACCCTCATCGGAATTAGCTCCTATCATGAGGATCGGTGCAGGACAACTAAAGTTTTCGATGAGGGATGGATACATGCCTACAACCACACTCCCATTTGCTGACTGAGAGTGCTCAACGATCAGGGTCAAAGTTCCTGAAGATGTAGTAATAGACGAATTCTTGAATGTCATTTGATCAATCGTTACGATCTTCCCATTATGTGGAAATCCTACAAGGCGGAACAAGGAAGAAGAAATAGCTTGCATACTGTACATCCAGTTCCTACCTAGCAAGATATTGTTTTCAAGGGGCACATCAACCACCTTGACCTCTATCACAATGGTCTTCCCTCCCAAACGGACATTAAGGGAAGGAAGGATTCCGTTCAGCCTAAAAGATCTCCCATTAAAAGCAGTTAACATAGTTGCTGATTTAGACAGATCGGGAGAACCCAAACCCTTCCAACAAGATAAAGACATCACAGAAGCAGTAGCACCCTCATCAATCACAGTGCGTTTGATGGTCATATTAAGACATTCTACGTGAAACAAAAGAGACACATAGTAGGGCAAGCGAGGCTGAAGTCCTGCGGTTTCAAATTTGATCACAGAGGAAGAATCATCATCATTCACACCAAGGGAAGAAAGCAACGCCTTCCTTTGAGAAGGACAACTCTGAAGCACTTCCAATGCAGACATCGTACAAGGAGTGTGGCCCAAATCCTCAACAACTAAATAGTTCTGGGTGGCTCGAGAATTTGGATTATGTCCTGAACGCTTAAGGACTCCCTTAGGAATGTGAGGTACAATCTCAGGTTTATCCATAGGTTTCTCAATGCGCAAAGGGGACCCTGGTGGATCAGGCTCTTTACCTGGGCTCAGTTGTGACGAACCATAATCTTTCACACGGGTCACAACTTTCGCAACACGGACCATGTTAATGCACCCACGACCACTACCCTCTGGCGGATCATGATCATCACCAGACTGGTCATGGGACTCCAAGTTCATATTTTGATTATGCAGTAAAGGGTTAGTTAGCACAGCTGGGCCCTATGCCAAGAATCTTGAAGCTTTATCAATACGAGGGGACAAGTAAGTGAGGTGATCGTCCTTACACAACTTGCGAGGGAACTTAACCTTACATTTAGCTTGCTTGTCCCCCCCAACATTTCAGCTGTTCTTGTCATTATTGTTAGCATTCTCATTCTTATTCCCACCCTTTCGATTATTTTTACCCTTTTTTCTATTCCGTCTGGGCTGCTAGTTAACCTTCTAGTCCGACGATTGCACAGAAAGTGCACTCATCGTTTGGGCAGGTTGAGATGAAGTCGTAGCTTGTCCCGAAGTAGATTGGTTGATTGACAATTTACTAACTTGTTTTTCAACCGAATCCATAGGTTTCGCACTTGCACAACCCACAATGCCATCGGCATGTGGTCCGGGTATGACTTTGGGATCGAAACTAGAACAAGGAGCATTGGGAATAATCTCATACAACAAACCGAACTGAGCATAAATCAAGTCCAGTTCCTGTGCCCTAAAAATTTCTTGTTCCTCATTTTGCACTCTGGATGTGGAAACATCCTTCACTATATATGGCAATAATGACTTGAGGAACCACTCAAGGAGGAACTCCGGTGATATAAAAGATTTAATTAACCTCTTCCGTCTACGCCACTCTTGAATATGAACAGAGATATCTATGGATTTATCTTGCCAAAATGTCGACAAGAGTTCAGTACCAACGTCATAACACACTGGTCGCTGGAAGTGATTAAATAAAAGTCATCACAAGGTCATCGAACAAAGAGAAAGTTCCCCTAGGTCACTCTATATACCACTTCGCGGCAGGCCCTGTAAGGGTGCGTTGAAATAGTCTCAAACGGACTGAGTCCTAATGTAAGGAATTCGAAGAGCACCATAGGTGAAATGTAGTAACGTGTTCGCTCGGATCTTCTCCCAGTTTTCCCTCGAACTTAGGTATTTCTGAAGGAATCTTGGTAGGGACAGCTGGCCAAGCCGGGTCATGAGCCACAGTATCGTTCATCAATCTCGATAAGTCAGGAAGATTGAGCACCGTGAGGAAAGGGAGCCTAGGATGATGAGGTCGATGGGCCGCTCCCTGATTCATATAGGGCTGATTACCACCATGGCCTTGGCCATAGTGTCCTCCTCCCGTATGACCCATATAGGGTGGCATGGAAGCACCATAGTGCGGTGGACCTTAACTAGTAGAAGCTACAAAGCAGTAATTAGGAGATTAAGTTGGTTGTTGATACCTGCCTCCATAAGGTGAAGAACCCTGTCCATACTGCGTCCCATAATAGGGTCCATAAGTCATCGCATGTGATGCCCCATGAGACACTCCATATGTAGGAAGATACGCTCTGGAAGTAGGGATATACATGCCAAAAGTAGGGATATACGCCCCCGAAGTAGTAACATGACCTCTACAAGTATGAACATAGCCTCCCGAAGCAACAGGCCATACGTAAACATGAGACACAATCATTCTAGTAACCACAGTATGGAATTGACTTGTAGCCATGTGCCGGCTCGAAGGACCACACGAATAAGGTGGAGGATGTAATTTTGAAGAACTAGGGATGGAGGATGAAGGAATCTTAGTAATAATGCACGTGCTACCACCTATCATCACCCATCTCAGATCTGGTATTCTAATTGGATCGCTAACTATAGACCTAGGTGGGATATGTGATGTAACTTCCACCACTGGGACAGAAGGTGCAATGTGACTAGTGATCCCAAACCTCTCCGCATGGTAAGGAATGAGAGTGCCCCCAGGCATAGTGTTAGGCTCGAATTCAGATTCAACATGAAATGCCAAATCATGTGTAGGGAAACCAGACATAGCATAACTATCGTAGATAGTGCTGGAAGGTTCAAAATGAGTCTCGGCGTCTCCGGCATTCCATATCGGTAACGTGTCAATGGGGAATCAACCCTAGAGTGAGTAAGTCTATCATGCATAGTTCCTATCTCCAAAATCATGGGACCTAACTTAGCCAAGTCAGGTGAAGGATCGTAAGTAGGAGTAAACTCCCCATTGTCTACATGAATGGGAGAAGGTGGTTTAGGAATACCTTCTAAATGGTCTCCCATGGTGTGTGAATCAATGTGCGAAATAGTCCTCCTGGACTGTCTAGGTTTCTCTCCCAAAGGAGGAGGAGAAGTAGAAGGCGGGAGTCCTGCTAAACGACGAGAATGGTGAGGAGCCGCACCCAAATCCACAATGACTCCAAAAAATAGAAAAGACTCTCTATTTATGTAAACCCTAGGCCAACTATCATGCACAGAGCAATCACTAATAAAATCTAAAGCTAAATGTAGGCAAACAAGGGATGGATAAATGAGCTCCCGAATGAATCAGGTATGTCTTTCCTAGGAGAGGCTGGAGACTCCCATACACAACAAGCGGAGGTACGTAACCAATTATTGTGGCCCTCATCTTCAACGCGTAAAGTGACTGTGCTGTCTGACCCCAACCTGGCCGGGACACCCACAAAAATAACCGTTGAAAAGTACCCCCTCGATATCCTAGGAAAGGCCACTAAGGTCACCTCAATATAATCAATGCTCAGGCAGACAGTCGCAGGCCGGATTGACCGTATGGGCAGGGTAGAAAATCCTGAAACTCTCGTGCTACTCAGTTATGACTAGGGGTCATCCCAATCAATAACCGCTCACACTGCCTCATGCTTAACTCCCTTTTGAGAGGAGAATCCTGAGAAACACTAGTTATACCAAGGATTTCACACACTCACCTGGACAGACACATACATGTTGTTGTTTAATGATCTTGGAGAATTAACTTACAATGAACTATTCCAAGATCCTAAAACCTAAGCTTGTTTGTGCACCCTAGAAAAGAAAATAGTGTAATTCATTTTAATTTAGCGTTGATTTTAATTGGCTTTATTACTCAAAAAAGGGATATGACCGTGCAACTAATGGTGTTATGACGCAACATGAAGTAAAATGCACACCTAACAATCAATGCAAATTCATTGTGTCCATGAAAACAAGGTATGCTACTACGTGAAATGCACAATTTTTGTTCAAATGATGAATGCAAATTTTCCTATATGAATTCCTAACTAGTAGTACAAAGCAAATCTAGTGCAAGTACAATGCAAAGATGCAAAATGCAATACATGATGATAAGCAAATGTTTTTGGATTTTTTGAAATAAAATGAGATGCAAAAAGCAAAAGAATGATTCTACGAGCCCTAGACTCTGCAAGCACACGCAAACAACATTCAAGCAAAGTACTAAGGTAAAAGAACTCTAATGCACTAATCTCAAACAAAAAATCGAAAATGCCATGACAAGAACCTTCTTAAAAAAAAATTTAGCCTAAAAAAAACGTTCTTGGTCAGAAACAGAGGTCTAAACAGACTCAGGTAGTGCCAAAGGAGACTTAGCAAATATTAGAATTCACCCAGCAACCAATTAACTCCCACAAAAAGGAAAAAGCAAGGGCATACGTGACTGTTCGCAGTAAACCCGTGTGTATACGCGGAAATCGCAGAGAAACCCGAGTGTATACGCGACTGTGAGTTAAAAACTCGCGTATAGGAAGAAAGGTGCATAAAATCAAGGAAAACAGACAGGATGAGACAAAATTCACACCAATCAGACACTACCAAGCATACATGCCCCTAGGACCAACACAAAAACAAGAGAGAAAGATCAATTCAAATTCATTGAATGCCACTAAACAACCCCGAAAGGACAACTACTAGGAACTCCCTAGCGGTGTCACCAATTCTGTTACGGAGAGAATTCCTATGGCTTGGGGTACCACAACAGATAGCTTGACTCAAGAAATCAATCCTTTCCAATATGCAATAGAAATTAAATGTCTAGCACTAAAGGATCAGACCTCGTACCTTATTCTGGATGGTTGAAGTAGATCTCCATTGAGCTTTCCAATCTTCAGCTTGAATTGATAGATTACTTCCTCAACAACAAGTAAACAATACAATCATGGTGTTAGATCTATTCTAGAATATATAATCAATAATGTATAAGCATTTGACATAATCCCATGGATAAAATATTCATTCAAACACACATTATTGGACAGGAAAAGATATTTTTATTAATATAAATCAGAGATTACAAGATACAACCTCTGATGGCACATCTGCGAACCAGAGAAACTGAATCCCCCACTTGGGCCTCCACCACCTCAATCCTCCATCTCTCGATAGCAAGCTCACAAGCAAAAAGCAAGCTTGGGAAGAACACACTAGTGCTCCAAGGGACAAAGGGATGCAGACTCAAGCATAAGTTCCGGGAATAATGGACTATAGTTTCTTTTCTCTCAATTCTCTCTTCTTGCCTTCAATGTACCAAGGGGTAATGAAATGTCCAATCTGGGCGATCTCAAGGCATAGGGAAGGCCAAGAGTCAAATGGGTCGGATCCATGTCAAGGAAAACTCCAAAAGGATTTGGATTATGCACACATCCCGATGTACACAGTTTTAGTGGTCAAACCCACGTATATACGCGCTTATAGGTTTAAAATTTGCGTGTATCATTTTTCAGATGTTTTTAGGGATGATCAAGGAAACATCAAAGGAAAAAAAATGGTCCATAGGGTCCAACGAGTCTGCAGCGAGACAGGGGAAGGCCATACAAAGTTTGATTCACTTCGAGTGGTGAAATCAG
This sequence comes from Pseudotsuga menziesii, assembly GCA_001517045.1. Taxonomy (NCBI): domain Eukaryota; kingdom Viridiplantae; phylum Streptophyta; class Pinopsida; order Pinales; family Pinaceae; genus Pseudotsuga; species Pseudotsuga menziesii. The sequence goes on from LPNX010691073.1 coordinate 177,538, forward strand.
CTATAACACTTCCTTACATGCAATACCACAAGCTACAAGAAACCATGTGCTAGACCCAAACCACCATTGACACATTCCAGAGTCAAGTTTAACCCTAACAATACCCCTTTTAAACATGATTTGGAGTAATGACCAACCCCACTTAAAGTTTTAGTGAGGAATTCCACATACACCCCCTATCACCTAGGTATACCTCCCAAATTTATCGACAAGATACCGAGGGTATGCATGCCTTACAAGGTCTTAAAACCATATTCCCATTTACATGTAAACTACTCCATCAAAATTTTTTTAGGTGTCTTCATGTTGACTATACCATCGCCATCCATTACTTTATCCTCTCACTTTTCCATGCCTTATTTCTTGCTCGCCATGCCATGCCTTGCATTCTTCAACATGCTTCTTTCTTTTCCATTGCTTGTTTACACATATTTTAGTTCATCTAGTTCTTTCATATCCGTCCCTTTCTCCAATGTTCTAGGTAACTCATAGACGGGGAACCCTACTCTAACAAATCATCGCAGGACACGTGTCTCAACGCCTCACATAGAATCATGTGATAATCACTTTTTTTGTTGATAATGTAACTTTAAAAGATATTCTTCATTGCATTATTTGTATTATTATTATTATTATTATTTGTTGTACTTTTATTGTACCTCCTTTCGGGGATGTTTTCTATTTGATTCGAGATGTCATTAATGTAATTTGCCTTTTAAGAGTTGAGGTAAAACCTTTGTTGTAATTTTAAGGAATAGTGCCCAAAACTATATGTATAAAATGTACTTTTGAGTCTCCCTAGGAAAGGTCGATCTAGCATGGTCCAAAAGTAGGCCCTATTGGACCAAAAGGTCACACAAATAGAGAATATAAATAGGGAGGATCCCTCCTTGATTTGTACACACTCCAATATAAAGAATAAGGATAAGAATACAGGTTGACTGGCAAAGAATAAGAAGAAGAAACCAAAGAGATATTATCTTTGAGTTTTCTATATCAGCCTCACATTGTACTAACTTACGAATCTATACAAAAGAAGTTGCTAGGTTTTCTCCCTTGTGGTTTCCGAGGATAAAATATTTGTATATTTCTTTATGTTGTCCTTGTCTATATTTCAATGATCCTATTATATTATATTAAATATATAATATATTCTAATTAAATTGCAAACTCTAACATGAAATTAGAGCCACCCTGAAAAAAGGCACTGTGCAGTTGCGGAAAGTAGGGATTCCAAGTTCTAGAAAATTTCTCCACAAAATTTCTAGAAAAGAGAGCTAGGATGAGTTGCCTCAAGGAGGTGCATATTTTGGTGGAGAAAGAATCCATATCATAAAAGTTTCAATTTTTTATCGTGGGACATTGCAGGAAGAAACTAGGCTATCAAGTTTTTTGAAGTTTCCATTCATATTTTTTGGAAATAGACCTCACTAGACAACTCACCTCAAGGAGGCACATATTTCTATCCAGGAATACTTTCAAGTTTCCAAAATAGAAAAATTAGGGTTTCTCTATGGAACCCTGGGTCAACCAAAGCAAGGAGCTACTTGGGAATCTCAAATTGTTAAGATTTATTTCTTTGCTATTTCCATTTCAGGTTCTCATATCAAAATGATGAATAACACTAAGCTTGAGAACAAGCTTGAAGGAGATGAAAAATTACAAACATGGAAATATAGAATCTCTCTCATCCTAGAAGAGAATGGTTTGGACAAATATGTCACTGTGGAGATTGTAGAACCAAAGGGAGATGATGCCAAGGATACTCACAATAAGAACATGATAAAATCCAAAAAGACAATTCCATACTAAATAAAAGATCATCTCATCCCACATGTATCAACATTGAATACCTCAAACCAGATGTTTGATGCTTTAATCAATCCATTCGAAGGGAAGAACATCAACTAGAAGATGACCTTGAGGAATCAACTCAAGAATGTGAAGATTCAACAATCAGAAACCATTGAGTCCTACTTCACTAGGGTTTCTCAAATTAAGCAGAAATTATAGGTCATTGGAAGTTTATGATGATCAATACCTAACAACACATGCAAAGAAGAATAGAAGGAATAGGTAGGATCACCCTCATATAAGGCCCTAAAAATTCAAGAAGAATCATAGACCTCAAAAGTACTACTCCAATATAATATGTTTCACATGTGATGAGAAAGTTCACTTTGCAACAGATTGTCTGAGAAACAATGTATCCACCAAGACCATAAACAATAAGAGGCACCATCATATTGCAGAAGAGGATGAACCAAAAAGGAAAAGAAGAGGCATTTTTTTGCTTGTAAGGCATATATTTTCCTTACAGAAACTTTCTTTGGAATGCCTTGACCCTTCACTTGGTTCCCTTGGCTATCTGTACACAATATTTTTGTAAGCATTCAAGCATGACATGGTGTTGTTCCAGCTAGTCCATGCTGATAAGTATATCGTACAATCCTAAGGGTAGGATATTCAGGTTTACCTTTGTAGGAAAACCATTTAGGTTTACTTCACAATGTTTAACTATTTTTGAAACTTTCTTTTTTGTACGAGTGGCTAACTAAACCAGCCAAGGTTTATCATGTTTTACTTTCTGTAGTTTTCATTCATCAACAATTTTGGGCGAAACATAACTCCAGCAAGCACCGAGGTCAATAAGTAGTGAAATAGAAGTGTTCAAGATATTACCTTCTATCTCAACCATGGTAGCTTTATTGTATTCCTGTCGGCCATCCAAAGATGCATAAATCTGTGGGGTTCCAACTATCTCCTATATGGTTGGTTCTTCTTGTAAGCTGTAAAAGACCCCATTGGTCTTGTTCTTACAATATCGGACATAAAGAGGCCCGCTGCACTTCCAACATTTGATATGTATTGGGGTAGCATTGGCTCCCCTAGCTGCTGCTAGCTTGTTAGCATTTGGAGCTGATACATATGGTTTCATACCTGACTTATCAAAGTTCTTGTTCGCTGGAAAACTGTTGTTTTCTTTCCTGTACGGTGGTGGGTTAAACCCTAGTTTGCAATTATCAGAGAAGTTTCTAGACTTGTCTATATTTCTTTCATGATATCTTTCCTTAGATGTCCTTGCTCATAGGAGATGTTATCTTTGTGCAATGTAGTGTCCAATGTTTTAGGCATGTCGAACTCAATCCTTTCCTGAAAGTTGGGAGGAAGACATCCTAAAAAATGTTGGGTTTTTACCTTTTTATCCTTGATGTATGGTACATAATCTAACAAATATAGAAATATTTAATAAAAACATCCATGGTCATGGATCCCATACGTAGTTCGTGATACTCTTTTACTTTTATGTTGAAGAATCATTTCGACATATATTTTTCTTGAAATATTTTGCGGAATTTACTCTAGCGTATCTCCCTTAGCTCATATTTCTTGGTGTGTTTCAAATCTCTCCACCATCTTACTGCTTCACCATTTAAGTTATAGATGGAAAGCCAAGCATTCATCTCGCTTGAGTAGTTATGAACTCAAAAATATTTTCTCATACCCAATATCCATTCTTCATATTTTTCTTCCGTGTTTACTTCACCTTCATAGGTTCGAGATCTTATTTTTCTAAACTCCCCCTATAGGTTATCATCGTTTCTTTCTCTCTTCCTGCATGGATAAAGAGATTCATCACTAGAAGGGCTATGATGATCTCCTTCCTAAGCTTCAAAGGTACGTTCCTCTTTGTCTTCTTCTCTTCGGCTGCTGGCCCGTATGGTAAGGTTTCCTTTTGTACTTATTTGTGGAATGAGGTTTCCCCCGTGGGCTTCCTCCCATGATATTTCTCAGTAATGCTTCATTTATGGCTTGATGTTCCTTTCTCTCATTTAGGCAATATTCTTTGAAATTGTGCAATTCTGCTTGAAGACTGTGTATGGTCTTCAAAATATCAGAATTCAGTTCCACCACCATTTCTGCTTCCTGGGTGGGGTGTTTATATTCCCTTACTGAGTCTCGTATTCTTCAGTGTTCATGATATGAACTATTCTATAAAAATTTCCTGTCAATTGCAAATTTCAAATCACAGGAATAATTTCTGTTAGTTAACCATATTTACAAACATACTTTATTTTCTCTGCGGTGAGTGTTTGGTACACCCATTGGCCTCTTAGTGTTGAAACTGGGCTCTCATACCACTTGTAATGTCCCTAAAATTTGAAATAAATAAATTATTAGGCTAGTTAGACACAACCTAGTCTAGAAATTATTTAAACTTGCAGAATGTGTTGTACTCTATCGTACTGCTGAATTATCGTAAGTTGTTCTTACATCTTACTCCCTTACTTCAGTTATGATTATTACTCTTTTTTACAATTTCTGTTTATGATGTCATAATGTTGATTACTATGGGATTCTTATGGTTATGCTTTGTTGTGTATGTTGGATGCTTTGATTATGTACTTCATTATTATTTTACATGTTCTTACGTTGTATACCTGATTCTAACTTAATTTTGTTTCCAGAACCAAAGTGGGTTGAGTGGAAGGACTAGTTTTCCCATGTAACTGTATGAGAGGTAAAAGTCTATACTTGTCTAGTGGGCTTACTTAGTTCTGTTTGAAATAAGGCACTCTTAATATATTTACATGCAGGTGCACCTAATCATGATAAACTTGTTACAGGAAGCAGAACGTTTGGCCACTAGTGTTCATACTTTCAGCTATTGACACCTATTGGTTGTTTATTACTCTCCCTTACAGAATTGTAGTATTGACAAGGTCAATACCACAACTATAATTGCATGATAGAACTCGGTATTTTTAATGGCATTTAATGTTCTTGGGGTAATTATTATCAACTGTTCATACCCTAGTCTGTTTCTATTTACATATTTGTTTTACGATAAGTTATTAACTTAAAATTATGTTTTATTCTTTTACACATTCTACTATCATTGGTTAAGACGAAACTTGGTCTTATGTATATACCACATACCATGGCATATTGCATATGCCATGGTATTAGGATTAGAGCCTAAAGATTTGGATGCATAAGGTCCTAAGGTTTAAACCCTAAGGTAAGTGATATACATGTTAAAGTTGACCTTGTATCCCTTTGGGGTGGTGAATATATATCATAGTTTCCTATACATATGATATACTAGACCTTGTATTAAACCTTGGGTGGTGAATATATCATAGTTTTAAACTATGCGCAAGGGGTTTAAGACCTTGCATACCATGGAGGCATTCGATAATGCAACGCATGAGAACTATAGGGAAGTGAGTTTGGGTTTTGATAATGGCCAATAGGTTGGCACCATTAATGTGCATTATAGTGTGTGGTAGCTGAGACTTAGGGATTGGGTCATGATAGGCTTGGTCATTTTGCATCTCACTGCTTACCCTTTGCTCCTGCATAGTATGGTGAATGTGACTTCCATGTGGTTTTACAACATTTCCTTGTTTGTTGGTAGCTTAATCCACGAATTCATACTTCTCATTATCATGTCTTGTTGTGGTTACAGGTTACAGGGATGCCGAGGAGAGGCATGGTTCGTATCTTTGCAAACAAGTCACAGGAAAGGCCATTCCTTTACAATAAGATTGTTAACAAGTTTACACTTGTCCTCTCTTGGATTTAATGGTTGAGACTGATTTTTATCTCATTGCTGATTCGGGTTCGCTTGAGTTATGGTTTCAAAGGATCGTTTTTTTTTAGGGTTTGACAGTGGGGTTTTCGATGGCTTTCGGGAATGTAATTTAAATGATGGTTTTATCCGTGAAGAGAAACTTGGTTGATTTTAAAGGCTTTGCGTGCAATTTGTAAATTCGTTGTTTTGATTTCTATGATGTAAACAGTGGTAGCACCATTACTTTCTATGGTGAAATGGCTAGAGGAAATACTTTGTATCTTGATTATGGTTTCAAATTACTGTGTATATAAACTTGTGTTACTTTGATGTTTATTATACTACAATGTTTCATTATATGGTTACTATTTATGTGATTTATGTGGCATTCACCTACGTTGGATGACTTAAACAATCAGCGTTGATGGCTTTTGGGGCCATGCCGTGAATGGCGTTGGAACCCACCATTGTGGCTGCGATAATGAATAGATTCAGACTTACAGTTGGTGCTTTTAAAGTGTAAATGAGATGTTAAGGACGGCCGTGGCTGTAAACCCTATGTGGTAATTTGTAGCTATGAGTGATTCGTTGATAGGGCATAAAATAGTTTATTTAATTTACTGTGAAGTTTATTTATGGGCCGTGGCCATGGATTTACAACATAAGGATTTGTAAAGGTCTTACGACCACTGTGTAATGATTTTAAGTTGGGTTTACAGCCTATGTGTAGTTGATACATTGTGGCTTTATAAAATATTTAGGACCCTACAGGGGTCAATCCTGGTCCATTTACGATATTGAGGGTTTATTGTTTTCAATGGTTGCGATTTGGGCATTTTGAGTGTCCACGAGATTTGATCATGAGGCCTCCTTGCACTTGCATAATTATTAATTTAATATGGTAATGACGTGTTGTTTATTTGATATATGTTTGTTGTAACTTGATTACTGCTTTTTAATGTTAAGGTGGTTTTTAATGTAAAGGGAATCATATTTTATGTATGGAAATTGGCAAATGGGTGTCTATAGGATTTGTTCCTGCGACCTCGATACAAATGCTTGGTTATTAAATGATTTATGTGTATGAAGTAATTAATGTGGTTTTTATTTATATTGGGATTTAAAATTTATGGAGTACGATTCTTATTATGTACATTATGAAATTCTTAGATGGTATGGGTTATATTTTATGCAATAGCTTCTTAATGTTTGATAATAATATTATTTTCTTATAATTTGTAAAAGTAAATAGTATAGATATCTATATATAGTGGACCATTTAGGGTCTCATTTATTTGGTCTGTTAATTGGTTTATGACACTGTTTACTAATACAAACCTGGAAAGATCTTCGTTGGTTCTTAGCTTAGCTTTGAGTTTTTATGGTTAATTTTTAGGTGTATTTAGATTATTGATTTCTTTTGGAATTTAAGTTCTTATTTCCTATCTCTTTATATATATATATATATACCATTTATTAGTTTACCTTTTTAAATTAATAGATTAGCTAACTATGTTATGGTTTTATTCTAGATATAATTATGATTAGCTAACTAGTCTATTTAATTATAACATGCCTCTGTTGACAAATAAAATATTTTAGTAGAGTATATAGGCCAAAGAGAAGCACTGTAATAAACCTGAAATAAAACCTAGTTTGTAGGAAACACACTTTAAACAGTAAAGATAATACAAAAGCAAAACTAAGGTGCAAAACCCTTGATAAATATTTATACATGAGTTAAAATTATAGAAGTGAACTACCTGAATAAACCCTAAATAAATCTATCATGGGAAATAAATTACAGCCTAGGGTTATAATCGAAAATGTAAACCCTTAAAAGATTTGATAGGGAAAACAAAAGCACCTAGGGTTAGAACATATAATATAAACCTTTGTGTAATCTGGCCAACACTTATTCTAGAAAAGGAAAATCGACAGTCGAGGACCTCATACCTATAAATTTGAAACTCCTTTAATGGCTGAACATGCACACTCAATTTAACTAGCATTAGCAATCATAGGAAGATCTGAACTATGTAGTAGATAAATGAATCACTTGGGAACTACCATGTTCCACCCAACCATGACCCAGAAACATTCCTGGTTTCAATCCGGATCCCCCCGAGCTAGTTCAAACATGCAAGTAGCTTAAAGCTCCTAAGGTAGGGTTTCCCTAAATGGTATAGCAGGTCTGGATCAGTTCTCCTTTTTCCTTTAAGGAAATTATTCTCCAAGAATTCACTTGAGAAAGAAAACAGGTAGAATAATGATTCCTAAAGATATATGAGCTATCCAAGCCTTTCCTTGGCTTGAGAATTTATAGACAAACTTTTCAGTGAAGGGGGCAGTTAAATCAAGAATTGGTTCATTTCTTGATTTAACCCTTTTCATTTAATTTAGTACTTTAATATTTAACTTAGGAACTTTTAACTAGTTCCTAATTTGACTTTTATAGGTATTATACTATTTAATTTTTATATTAGCAATAATAGTAATAGATGGAACTTTTCCTTCTTTCCATATTATTAATATTATTACTATGTTTAATCTTTATACATACCATGTATAAAATGCATAGTAATATAACATTTGTTTAACATTTGTCTTGGGGCATCACATATTGTGATCCTTAGGCTTACGACACTTTCTTTGTCACTTCTTCATTAAGGTCATGAGGTAGATGGTTAGGTATACTAGGCTAGGCAACCCCAAACATCCTTGCATGTTGGATTCCCTCGTATAACATGGTAGTTCTTTAGTACTTGATGAGAATACACAAATTCAAAATTTCATTTAATCACTTATAAATAAGTCTAATGAGATCAATATTTTTGTTCACTCGTTTTCACTCGGGAATTATTAATTTTTTTCAGTAACTCTTAGCACTTACTACAACCCATATTCAATGCTAAAAATAGGGAGTTACAAACTTAGTGCTATTCTAGAGCTCTTCTCTCCACACTAATGCTAGGATGCACTTATACGATACACCTAGGGATACAATGGCCAAGGATTCAATGTTCAAGAGCTTATGCTCAACATCAACATGGAAATCTCCAGGGCTTATTCCCAACACTTCCAACTTATCTTTTCATGTGTTCCATAGCTTCACGCTCAACACAAATATAATACTCATGTGCTCCATAGTTTCTCAATCAACACATCATTAACTAATCATGTGCTCCAGAGCTCCTCGCTTAACACAAAACATCTCACCAATCATCTACTTCAGGGTCCACGCCCAACACAAACAAGCATATATATATCGTCAATAATTGGCTTACGCCAAATATATAAAACAAATCCTCATTTTCATATGTAGTGGGGTCTTCGAACCAATATATAAAAATAGAACATCAAGATAACTTCATAATCAATAGGCTCATTCCTATAAGTGTTAGGTCCAAAATTCGGGATATTATAGAGGGTTTTTGGCATTAATAGACCTTTGAATTAGAAACAGCTGAGCATAAATAGACCTGTGATTTAATATGAAATTTCTTCTTGTTGAAGCCATAACATGGCATTATTAATAAGGGTTAAATATAGAAAAATGTTTTTTTCATTTTAAACAAGGAAATCTCTTCCTGTCGAAGCCGTAACATGAAAAACGCGTTCTATCTAGAAGTGTTTCTTTTCATACTACTAAGATTTGTCACTCTCAAATTTACACAGCTACTGAAGAAGTGTTAGTAAAATCATTTAACATTTTTTTTGTTTACTTATAAATGATCTATTAAACATATAATACATAAACCCCATTTCTTTTTTCTATGCTACTGCAACTTCTTGCTGATTGCTGCTAGGGAGTGTTTCATAAATAAATTATATAAAACTCAAACATTAGGTATTCGATAAGAGCCTACCTTTGATTCATGGGATAATTCTGAAAGAAACGACGATGGAGAAACCTCTTCGTGCAAGAGTTGCGAGGAACCTGAAAATAACATTGGAGTCTAATCATTAAATGTAATATCCCAAATTTTTGACCTAACACTTATAGGAAGTTATCTATTGATTATGATGATTATTTTGATGTTTTATTTTATATTGGGTCAAGGACCCCATTGCATATGAACATGATTATTTGTTTTATATATTGGGCTTAATCCAATTACTAATTATATATGTATATTCTTGTTTGTGTTGGGCATGGACCCTGAAGCACATGATTAAGGAGATGTTTTTTGTTGAGTGAGGAGCTCTGGAACACTTGAGTGATTGATGAATTTAATTGAGTGAGAAGCTCTGGAATACATGAGTACTTACCTTTGTGTTGAGCAAGAAGCTCCGGAACACATGAGAAGATAATTGGATATGTTGGGCATAAGGCATGGAGATTTCCATGTTGATGCTTGAGCATAAACTTTGGAGCATCGAATCCTTAGCCATTGTATCCCTAGGTGTATCATACAAATACATCCTAGCATTCAGTGTTGAGCAAAAACTATGGAATTGCACTATGTTTGTAACTCCCTGTTGTAGGTGTTGAGTATGGGCTCTGGTAAGTACTAGGGGTTACTGAAAAGAATTTAATAACTTTTGAGTGAAAACGACTCAAGAAAAATATTGATCTCATCATACTTATTTATAAGTGATTAAATAAAATTTTGAATTTATGTATTCTCATCAAAGTACTAAAGAGCTACCGCATTATACAAGGGAAATCCAACATGCAAGGATGTTTAGATTTTCCTAGCCTAGTAGACCTAAGCCACCTATCTACTTGACCTTAATGAAGAAGTGGCATTTAGTTGAGGGATCATGGTATATGATGCCCAGAGAGAAATGTTAACGAGTGTTATAATACTATGTATTTTATACATAGTATGTATACAGAATTAATTATGATTAAATATATAATTAAATAAAATAAAGAAGAGAAGCTCCATCAATTATTATTTATTATTAAAGGATTTATAGATAGTATAATACCTATAAAAGTTTAACTAGGAACTAGTTAAAAGTTCCTAGGATAAGTATTGAAAATTACCCCAGTAACTAAAGAGGGTTAAATAAAGAAACCAAGGATTCTTGATTTAACTATTTCTTTGAATAAAAAAAGTCTCTCTATAAATACTGAAGCCAAGCAAAGCCATGGGGTTCTGATTTTTATCTTGCAGAATTATTATTCTTCCTATTTTTTCTCTCAAGTGTTTTTGTGGAGAATTTTTTCTTGCAAGGAAAATAGGATTGATTCAGAACTAAATACCAGTTTGGAAACCCTAATGTAGGAGCTCTAAGCTACTTGCATGTTGGAGTCCAGCTCGGGGGGATCCGAATTACAACCAAGAACGGTTCCAGGTCATGGTTGAGAAGAACATTGTAGTTCCCAAGTTATTTGTTCATCAAAATCAGAGGTTAGATCTCTCTTAAATTGATAATTCTGGTTATTTAAAAAGTGTGTAGGTTCATCCATTACAGGAGTTTCAGGAAGAAAAATTACAGGTATGAGTTCTAGGTATGTCCAAGATGCTTTATATAAATGCTCTTTATATATTATTAACCCTGGAAATGATGGTTCTGTCCATATATCCTAGGGTTACATATCTTAAAACCTAACCCTAGACTGTCTATGCTCTCTTCTAGATTATATGATGGATATGTTAGATGAATGTTTCCAATGTATCTGCTAACCCTATGTATTTGATTTTTTGGATAGATTCTGCTAGGGTTTGTACTCTCTTCAATAATCCCTAGGGTTGTAAATGTTATCATAGGCTGTATATAGCTAGGATTTCATCTCTAAAGTTTGTTTCTGTATTCATTCAATATTCAGAAATTATTACTTTAAACTAGGTAAAACTAAACATGCTATTTACTGCTCACAAATTCTTTATGAATCTACTGACATATTTCATTTTTCAGTAGAGATATGTACATATTGTAGTATATTTAATCAGTATCAGAACTAAATAAATGAAGGAAGCATCATGACCATCCATGTGGTCCTTTACAAATCTTTGTTCATAATTCTTACAAAGGAATCCATAGTTCTATCCATTTTCAATCTAAACATAACCACAAACAAAATTACATAACTCATCAAAAATTACCATAACCAAATTAAAACAATACATCTAATAAAGTAATCATATCATATTCAAATAAACATCAAAATCATATTATAAATCCATGTATTGCAAACAGGAGCAGGAATCGAATCCTGTGGGAATGCAAGGTCGCGACATCGATTCCTGTGGATGTCGAGACCGAAGGCAAAGCCATAATAACAAACCATAAGTAATGTATATAAAAAAAAACAACCAAATCCTATAACCATTTTTACATAGGCCACACTATACATCAAATCGTATGCAGGTTGTGGTTATTAAAATTCATTGAATACTTTATAAACAACAAATGCCATTGAGGGTCTTTAAACCCTGGACTCTATGAAACCAATGAATGCACAACACTCACATAAGTCATGGCCTCGGCTAAGTTTTAACTTAATACATAGTCCTACCATTTTTAACCCTATGCTATACTATCGCAGCACTGTGGGAAAGGCTCATGCCATTCACGGCATAGTCTATACCCATGTTGTTCGTATGTTACAATACAAGCTAAGTAACATCATCACACACAAAACCCTAAATCCAATGAATGCCCACATACATCCACCATTACAACAGAATAACGTAGTGAAATCATGATATGCACATCATAAGATTAAACCATAGAAAATCAAATAATAAAAATAGTATCCATCCATTTACACAGAGCTTTCCAAGTAAAATACACAATCATTATATTAATATTTATAAACAAGTTTACACAGGAATTCAAATGGGCTAACGCACTATTGCAAGAAATGGTGCAGCCCATGGCTACAAGGCCCCAACTAAAACACAATTTGCATAAACAAAAACCAAGTGTGCTAGAAGCACAATCATTCCTCTCTTTGCTGCTAACATCCCAAGTAAAATTTACAAACCCAAATTTATACACAGAACCAGAGGGAGTGCTACTTCACTCCACGCCCAAAGCCTTTAAAACATTCTTAAAATCCAAGCCTGTAATCATTATGCCCGAAGGCGAATATTAAAAACCCCACATCGAAACCCACAGCATAAAAACCTGGAACCAAGCAACAATCTATGCGCAGTGTACCCAAAAGAGATGAAAGGTAGCATGTAGAAACTTGCTCACAGGCTTACCGTGGCCACGATTACAAACATTGGGAGCCCAGAGAGTTGAAGCCACGATGCTGCTCATTCCCTTTCGGCACCTGCAAAACACAATCGAAGATGGGGATCATCAGAAGTGGCCACAAACAAACCTTAAACCAAACCAATGTGCATCCATATAAAACCAACGAGGACATACCTCACAGTCTAGAGGTCGCCTCCATGGTCTTCCCCCTTTGCAGAGACAAAGTACAAAAGCCCAAATAACAAACAATACACAACCATAATGAGCCAAGCCTAAGGGAAGGCTGTCACGTTTCTCCAAACGCATTGAATGCACCAGCTGGAAACCATTAAACCCATACAAAACCTAGTCTTTATAGTTTATGTTTCACTGCGTTACAACGTATGACCACCTCTCACATGAAGAATTAAACCATGATATTGTATGGTTTATACCATACGTTATAGTTTTCACCACCATATTTCATAACACCTTGTAACATTACAAATACACTATAAACAAGGTTATTATATTACAATGATAGGGTTTAAGTGCAAAGTCCATTTATGGTCTACACTAGCCTTAAGTCAACCAAGACTTATGTATTTAGAATCATGTAATCCACCATAGGTTCAAGACATAATAACATATGAATCTTAGGCTTAAGAAATAAACTTCACACCATACAATTAAGTATTAAGATTTTGCTTAGCGAACACGGCATATGGAATACGCCATGTACCAAGACTTATGTATTTAGAATAATGTAACCCACCATAGGGTTCAAGACATAATAACATATGAATCTTAGGCTTAAGAAATAAACTTCACACCATACAATTAAGTCTTAAGCTTTTGCTTAGCGAATACGGCATATGGAATACGCCATGTTAATTACTTTAACCCTTACAAATCAATGGTTGGGTTTTGAAGGCCATGTATCTAACCTGCAAACTGGAAAATATAAGAGGAGTTAATAATTATTAATAGAATAAAACATAAATCGTAATTAATACCAAGATATGAAATGAAGAATTTAAAAGACCCGACGAATGTATAATTACTAGATAAGATCTTTAGCAGTAATAATTAAATTGACAAGAAAAGTAACTATACCCGTTATAATTCAGAGTCACTAAGATAACCAAAGTCAACCAACAGTATGATCTTTAAGGTCACAACTTTCTATGCACTTTGTACAAGTTTCCATCACAACCTTGGACTGCATGTAAATAAAAGAGGTGCCTTAGCTTGATTGAACTAAGTAAGCCTGCGTAACCAAGTAATACTTTACCTCTCAAACCGTCATGGGAGAACAAGTCCCACCACTCCACCCACTTTGTTTCCACAAAGAAATTTAAGTTAGGACTCCATAATTAACAAGTGCAACAATGCAGAAAGGATGAAGCACATAAATCTAATGACGACACATAAGCGACAAAAGTGTAAACATAATACTTAGTAAACAGAAGTACCACATCATAAGTAAAATACATTAAAAGTAATGACTACAATATAAACGACAGAACGTAACAACAGTTTATGACTAAACAGAGATACACAAAGTGTACAATAGAGTTCTGTAAGTAAATAATGTTCCATCTAGGTAGTTTTTACTAGCCTATAAAATATTTTTTTATATTTGATTTTTTGGGACATTACATTAAACTAATGGAACATTGCACTCTAATACAATTACAGTCAACTAACATCCCAAATACAGTTACCTGATAATTTTTTAGCTTGTTTGTTAGATGCTCCGTAGTTAGGCTAGCAATTCGTTTATTTGACCTCACAGTCCATAGCAAGCAAGAGTTTTTATATTTCTAACATTTCAAAGGTAGTTATCCTAGGTACCCACGTGTCATGATGTAGTAGCCAGTGTATAGCACAACCTGTAGCCACATTCCCTTCAGTCCACAAACTATAATTGCAAGAAACGGTTGTAGCATCCAATCTAGGCACCCTTCATACTGCACGAGCTGTAATTGCACGAAGGGTTAACTATTTCGAGTAATTAACTAACTTTTAACAACAACACAGTTAACCTTAACCATTATGTGATGACAATGAAATGAATCTAAGTAGTTGTGAATCTTGATGGTCCTCTCAATCAAGTCTAACTCCCAAAATATCAGCCTATCCGCTTAAATATGTTAACTTGATAAAAATAAAATAAATATCAAAGCATAATAAAAATATATGAGCTTGATAAAATTAATTTTTGAGTATATATACACCAAAATAAGCCAAACATTTATTAAATTAATTAGAGAACTCTTTCAAAAAAAAATAGTCTCTTTTGAATAGAATTTAAGGAAGCACATAAAGAACCCTAAATTACACATTCAATTACACATAAAATGTGTTATATAATAAAAATTGCATTAATAATTATATTAAGGTGTCCACATGATGAGAGCCGAGGGTGGTGATCAAGGTGTTTTGTAAGGGGGGAAGAATTCATGGTGGTTTCAACCAGAGAATACCAGAAAGGTAGGTCAGAATCAGTGGTCTAGTCCAAAGATGGGCTATTCTCGTCCTTGGATGGGTGATCCTGTGAAAGGGGCGATTCTCTCCCCTGTTCAGAGTGTGGATATGGAAGTTGAGAAGGAAAAGGGAAAAAGGCCAATATCCGACTCCCAATAAGGGGAACCAGGGGAAGGAATAAGTGGAACAATCAAAGAAATCCTGGAAAAGGAAGGGAATAGAAGAAGTGGACAATGTCTGCTAAAATCAAAGACTATTCCCAAGTTACAAATAAAATCAACTAGAATCAGAGAAGACATCAATTACATGAAGGAGCGTGCCCTCATAGGGAAATTCGTAGGGATCTGGCCCTCGGAGAAGACTGTGACAAGGTGTATTAATACGACATGGAAACCTCAAGGCCACTACAACCTACAAATAGGAGCGAAATGATTCTTCACTATAATATTATTTAACGAGGAAGACATAAATAGGATCCTGGAAAGTGGACCATACTTCTACAACCAGCGGGTCTGTTCTTGAGACCATGGAAAGAAATATTTAACCCAAACAACGAGAACCTTACAATTGCACCGATCTGGATCAGAATGTACTCACTTCCTACAGAGTACTGGGCAGAAGACATCTTGACGGAGATTGGGAATCTACTTGGGAACTTTGTTAAAGTTTTAGAACAGACTAGGAAAAGAAGATACACTTCCTATGCCAGGATCTATATCTAGCTTGACAACTCAAAAGACATCCCTGATGGAATAGATCTAACATGGAAAGATGAAGATTGGTTCCAAGCAATAGATTATGAACAACTCCCATTCATATGTAGAAGATTCGATGAAGACGACCATCTATTCAGTGACTTTCGACAAAACAAGAGACCACGGGGAATGAGAGAACAAGAAAATCAAGAAGTGAGGGGATTCACAAAGGTGCAAAACAAGAAGAGAGCAACCAAGAAACCCCATGGCCCTGAAATCGTTAAGAAGATCCAAACTCAAAACATGTATGAAATTCTTCAAGAACCTCAAGAAGTAAGGAATCCTGTCATTTTAACTAGTAACCAGCCTCAGTCCGAGAATCCAAAAGAAGCAAATGAATCTAAGATTAGTGATACGCATGCTACACTGAAACTTTCCCAAGAAAAAGATCCTAACCCCATGAGCCAGTTCAAAGAAGAAAATAAAACAATAACAGAAGACACTAGTAATACTTAGATGACAGGAGAGGAAGATATGGATTTATTAGGTTTAGATGTGGTAGGGCTAGAGACAGCTTTCTCAAACAGGGCCCCGAAGAGGATTGTCTCGCGACAAGTAACTTTGTTGGAAAAAGCAGTAATTAAAGCAAAAGAAGTGAAATCTCTGGGGATCTCGACTGAATTACTAAAGGACCCAGAGGGAAATAAAAAAGCTAAGAAAGAAACCCATGGCAAGCATAGTAATGTACAAAGAATCCAAATGATTGGAGCCCAATTGGTGGCTTCAGGGTTGTATCCAACCATAGCTACAGCCCTATCCCCCACTAATAAATAGGTTACCAATGATGATCACATCCTGGAACATTAGAGGTTGCAGAAGTACCCTAAAGACTCATTTTCTAAGGAGAAATATAGAATTGGAGAAGCTAGGTGTGGTGTTTTTGCAGGAGACAAAATGCTCAGAGTCAGACTTAAGAAGTTTAGGAGGAAAATCTTGGAAAGGATGTGAGGTGGTAGCAGTTGATGCTATTAAAGCTGTGGGAGGAATAGGTATTTTATCGAGCCCAAGGGAGGTCCACCTATATAACTTCTCGGAAACTCAACATGCCCTATTGGCTGGTTTTCACATCATAAGGACAAAAATCATGGGTTTCCTGTCCAATGTGTACGATCCTCCTAGGGCGGAACAAAAAGTGTAGTTTCTAGACTCTTTGAGGATGCTACATTCCTTGTCGAAAGATAAACCTTGGATTATAGGTGGAGACTTCAACCTGATCAGAAGTCTAGAGGAAAAGAAAGGAGGGATCCATCAGATAAACACCATATCTGACATGTTTAATGAAGTGATTGATAACCTCAACCTGGTTGATGTCAGAACTACTAATGACAATTTTACTTGGAACAATAAAAGAACATGATACAGAGACATAACATGCAGGCTTGATCACTTTTTGGTTCCAGAGTCAGTTATAATGAACGCAAGAGAACTAAAAGCATCTGTACTTCTCTCCATAGGCTCTGACCACTGGCCTATCAAGCTGGAGTGGAAAAATGCAGGCCCTAACCTACCCATACCCTTCATATTTGAGAATTTCTGGTTGCTTCAGTCGGAATTCCAAGGAAAACTAAAGGAATGGTGGGAATAAATTCCAATCATGAGAGGAACTAATCTGTACAAATTCTAGCAAAAGTTAAAAACCCTTAAATCTAGTATCATAAAATTGGAATAAAGAAACATTTGGCAATATTTTCCAGGCGAAAAAGGAGCTTGACTATAAAATCAAAGAGGTCCAAAATCAAGGCATGCAATTTAGTTTTTCGCTTGACATCAGAGGGAAGGAACAAATACAGCTTCAGGAATTCAGCCAGCGGGAACAGCAAGAGGAGATATATTGGAGTAAGAAAGCCAGAGTTAAATGGCTTCACGAAGGAGAACAAAATACTAGTTTCTTTCACAATTCGGCTATACATCATAGGCAAAGCAACTGATTGACAAGACTGCAAACGGAAGAAGGCCATGTAGTGGAATCACAGGAAGAGCTAGAAAGGACAATGAATTCCTTTTTCTCTACCCTACTGGAGGAACATAACGAAGAAAGAGCCGCCTCCCAAAGATAAGTAATAAGGTGTATTCCATAGGTTATTATGGAAGAACACAATATTCTCTTAATAAAACTTATAGAGATGGAGGAAGTTGAGGAATCAGTTAGGAAAATGGCAAAAGATAAAGTAGTAGGACCAGATGGATTTACTACAAATTTTTTCCATGCTTGTTTGGATTGGTTGAAAGAGGAAGTATGGGCGCTCATGGAGGACTCTAGAAAATTGGGCGGTATCCTGAAAGCGCTAAATGCAACTTTCCTGAGGCTCATACCTAAAGAGACGGGAATGGAGGACCCAAGGAAGCTAAGATCAATAGCTCTATGCAATGTCATTTACAAAATTATTACCAAAACCATTGCTAATCGATTTCTCCCGCTGCTTCCACTTATTATCTCCCCGGAACAAGCACAGTTTGTGGAAGGAAGACAGATATTGGATGGTATCATCCTGATACATGAAACTATCCACTTGGTCAAAATCGGGAAAATCCTAGGTATGCTTCTTAAATTAGACTTGTCTAAGGCTTATGACAAACTAAATTGGGATTTTTTAGCAGGTATGCTAAGGGCGTTCAGATTCTCAGATCAGTGGACCCGATGGGTCATGAACCTGGTATCCTCTACATTATTCTCTATCTTGGTTAATGGATCACCCGTTCTGCCCTTCCAGAGCACTCGAGGTATCAGACAAGGCAACTCGTTATCCCTCTTTTTGTTCATCATAGCTGGTGAAGGTCTGGGAAGAATGCTCAAGAACCTCCAAATAGAAAAGAAGATTAAAGGTCTAATAATCACGGAGGGTGAGCTACCTTCCAAATACTTAGGAGCTCCACTTGCAGAGTCGAACATAAAATAGATCTCATGGAAGGACCTTTTGGACAAACTCAAATAGAAACTCAGCCTATGGACACTCAGAGCCTTAAATTTCCCCAGCATACTCATTTTGGTGAAATCTATTCTGTAGGGGGAAGACCGTGGAGGTGACCTCCAGACTGTGAGGTATGTCCTCGTTGGGTTTATATGCCTGCACATTGGTTAGGTTTAATGTTTGTTTGTGGCCACTTCTCATCCCCATCTTCGATTGTGTTTTACAGGTGCCAAAAGGGAATGAGTAGCACTGTGGCTTCAACTCTGTGGGCTCCCAACGTTTGCAATCATGGCCAAGGTAAGCTTGTGAGAAATTTTCTACTTGCTACCTTTCATCTCCCTCAGGTAGACTACGCATAGATTTTTGCTTGGTTGGGGTTTTATGTTGTCGGTTTTGATGTGGGGTTTTTAAGATTTGCCTTTGGGCATAATGATTATAGGCTTCGAGTGTGGACTGAAGTCGCACTCCCTCTGGTTTTGTGTATAAATTTGGGTTTGTAAATTTTACTTGGGCTATTAGCAACAAATAGAGGAATGATTGGGATTCTAGCACACTTCGTTTTTGTTTATGCAAATCATGTTTTAGTTGGGGCCTTGTAGCCATGGGCTGCACCATTGCTTGCAATGGTGCGTTAGCCCATTGGAATGCCTGTGTAAACTTGTTTATAAATCTTAATATAATGATTATGTATTTTACTTGGAAATATCTATGTAAATGGATGGATACTTTTATTATTATTTTATTTTGCATGGTTTAATCTTATGATGTGCATAGCACGATTTCACTACGTTATTATGTTGTTATGGTGGATCTATGTGGGCATTCGCTAGCTTGAGGTTTTTGTGTGTGATGACGTTACTTAGCTTGTATTGTAACATACGTACAACATGGGTATAGGCCATTCTATGAATGGCATGAGCCTTTCCCACAATGCTGCAATAGTATAGTGTAGGGTTAAAAATGGTAGGACTATGTATTAAGTTGAAACTTAGCCGAGGCCGTGAATTATGTGAGTGCTATGTATTCGTTGGTTTCGTATAGGCCAGGGTTCAAAGACCCTCAATGGCATTTGTTGTTTATAAAGTATTGGATGTATTTTAATAACTACATCCAACATATGATTTGACGTATAGTGTGTCCTGTGTAAAAATGGTTATAGGATTTTGTTGTCGTTTTGTATATACATTACTTATGGTTTGTTAGTATGGCTTTGCCTTGGGTCTAGAAATCCATAGGAATCGATGTCATGACCTCTGTTGGCAAGCGGGGTTTTAATGTAACAAGTTGTAATGAATGGTATTTGAATAAGTAAAAGGAAACTGGGCTTGCATGCCCACATGATTCGATTCCTACTCTTGTTTGCAATAAATGGATTTATAATATGGTTTTGATGTTTATTTGAATATGATATGATTACTGTATAAGATGTATTGTTTTAATTTGGTTATGGTAATTTTTGATGAGCTATGTAATTTATTTTTGTGGTTATGTTTAGATGGAAAATGAATAGAACTGTGGATTATTGTCTAAGAATTATGAACAAATATTTGTAAAGGACCACATGGATGGTCACGATGCTTCCTTCGTTTATTTAGTTCTGATACTGATTAGTTTAAAATCAAAGCTTCGATACTAGTATAATCTTATTATGGCAGACCTTGAAATGTCTTAGATGAGTTATTTAACTTTGGAATTAAATGTATATATAGTTTTCATAATGTTTATACCTCATGGCATTATCTATATCTATATCTATATCTATATCTATATCTATCTATCTATCTGTCTATCTATCTATCTATCTATCTATCTATCTATCTATCTATCTATATATATATAGTAGTTCTGTTTGTAAGTAATACCCTTAGGTATCTATTTAGTATATTTATTTCTTTTAATATTGATCTTATTATTAAATATACTATAATCTAAACATGTCTCTATTGACAAATGAAATATGTTAGTAGATTTATAAAGAATTTGTGAGCAATAAATAGCAAGTCTGGTTTTGCCTAATTTACAATAATAATTTCTGAATATTGAATGAATACAGAAACAAACTTTAGAGATGAAATCCTAGCTATATATAGCCTATGATAACATTTACAACTCTGGGGAGTATTGAAGAGAATACAAACCCTAGCAGGATCTATCCAAAAAATTAAATACATAGGGTTAGCAGATACATTGGAAAGATTCATCTAACCTATCCACCATATAATTTAGAAGATAGCATAGACAGTCTAGGGTTATATTTTAAGATATGTAACCGTAGGAGATATGGACAAAACCATCATTTCCAGGGTTAATAATATATAAAGAGAATTTATATAAAGCAGCCAAGACATACTAGGAACTCATACCTGTAATTTTCCTTCTTGAAGATCCTTTAATGGCGGATCCTGCACACTTTTTAAATAACCAGCATTATCAATTTAAGAGAGATCTAACCTCTGATTTTGATGACCAAATCACTTGGGAACTACCACATTCCTCTCAACCATGACCCAAAACCATTCCTTGTTTTAATTTGGATCCCCCTGAGCTGGAATCGAACATGCAAGTATATTAGAGCTCCTAAGGTAGGGTTTCCTAACTGGTATTTAGTTTTGAATCAATCCTCTTTTCCTTGCAGGAGAAAATTCTCCACGAAAACACTTGAGAGCAAAAATAGGTAGAATAATAATTCTCCTAGATAAAAATAAGAACCCCAAGCCTTTGCTTGGCTTCAATATTTATATAGAGACTTTTTTTAGTCAAAGGGACAGTTAAATCAAGAAACCTTGTTTTCTTGATTTAACCCTTTTTAAATACTGGGGTAATTTTCAATACTTAACCTAGGAACTTTTAACTAGTTCCTAGTTAAACTTTTATAGGTATTATACTATTTATAAATCCTTTAATAATAAATAATAATTGATGGAGCTTCTCTTCTTTATTTTATTTAATTATATATTTGATCATAATTAATTCTTTATACATACTATGTATAAAATACATAGTATTATAATACTTGTTAATGTTTGTCTCTAGGCATCATATACCATGATCCCTTGACTAAATGACACTTCTTCATTAAGGTCAAGTAGATAGGTGGCTTAGGTCTACTAGCCTAGGAAACATTAAACATCATTTCATGTTTTATTTCCCTCGTATAGCGTGGTAGCTCTTTAGTACTTTGATGAGAAGACAAAAAATTGAAATTTCATTTAATCACTTATAAATAAGTATGATGAGATCAATATTTTTCTCGAGTCATTTTAACTCGAAATTTATTAAATTCTTTTCAGTAACCCCTAGTGCTTACTTGATCCCATACTCAACGCCTATAGAAGGGAGTTACAAACATAGTGCAATTCCATAGTTTTTGCTCAACACTAAATGCTAGGATGTATTTGTATGATACACCTAGGGATACAATGTCCAAGGATCCAATGCTCCAGAGCTTATGCTCAATCATCAACATGGAAAGCTCCAGGGCTTATGCCCAGCACATCCAATTATTTTCTCATGTGTTCCGGAGGTTCTCGCTCAAGACAAAGGTAAGTACTCATGTGTTCCAAAGCTTCTCGCTCAACAAAATTCATCAATCACTCAAGTGTTCCAGAGCTCCTCGCTCAACAAAAAACATCTCATTAATCATGTGCTTTAGGGTCCATGCCCAACACAAACAAGAATATACATATATCATGATTAATTGGATTAAGTCTAATATATAAAACAAATCATCATGTTCATATGTAGTGGGGTCCTTGATCCAATTTAAAATAAAACATCAAGATAATCATCATAATCAATAGACACGTCCCTATAAGTTTTAGGTCAAAAATTCGGGATATTACATTTATTTATTAGACTGCAATGTTATTTTCATTTTCCTCACAACTCTTGCATGAAGAGGTTTCTCCATCGTCGATTTGGTTCAGAATTATCCTATGAATCAAAGGTAGGTTCTTATCGAATAACTAATGTTATAGTTTTATAGAATTTATTTACGAAACAGCTCCCTAGCAGCAAGCAACAAGAAGTTACAGTAGCACAAAAAAAAGAAATGGGGTTTATGTATTATATGTTTAATAGATTAGTTATAGGTAAACAGAAAAATCTGTTAGATGATTTTACTGGCATTTCTTCAGTAACTGTGTAAAATTGAGAGTGACAAATCTTAGAAGTATGAAAAGAAAAACTTCTAGATAGAATGAGTATTTCATGTTACGGCTTCTACAGGAAGAGATTTCCTTGTTTAAAATGAAAACACCATTTTTCTATATTAAACCCTTATTAATAATGCCATGTTACGGATTCGACAAGAATAAATTTCCTATTAAATCACAGGTCTATTTAATCTCGGGCATTTCTAAGTCAAGGTCTATTAATGCCAAAAACCATCTGTAATATCCTGAATTTTGGACCTAACACTTATAGGAATGAGCCTATTGATTATGATCTAATCTTGAGGTTCTATTTTTATATATTGGGTCGAAGACCCCACTACATATGAACATGAGGATTTGTTTTATAGAATGGGCATAAGTCAATTATTGACGATATATATATTCTTGTTTGTATTGGGCATGGACCTTGAAGCACATGATTGGTGAGATGTTTTGTGTTGAGCGAGGAGCTCTGGAGCACATGAGTAGTTAATGTTGTGTTGAGCAGGAAGCTCTGGAGCATATGATTATTATATTTTTGTTGAGCGTGAATCTCTTGAACACATGAAAAGATAAGTTGGAAGTGTTGGGCATAAGCCCTAGAGCTTTCCATGTTGATGTTGAGCATAAGCTCTTGAACATCGAATCCTTGGCCATTGTATCCCTAGGTGTATCGTACAACTACATCCTGTTAGGAATATTAATCCTGCCTTGTCCAATTTGGTCATATGTCTAAATCAGGAGTCATTTTTAAATCGGGAGTCGATCCAGTCTATTTATAGTCATTAACACCATTGGGTCCACTTGGCCTAATTGGGGCACATGTCTCAGTTACTAAAGTGTGGGGAACACAAATTGAGGCTCACTACCACTGATTGCACTTGATTGCATCAGTTTAGGAGCCTCCTAGACCAATCCCTACAATTTAGGAGCCACTGGGAGTGTCAAAACCAACCAAGGTCAGTTCAGTTCAGTTGATGACTGGTTAAGCTAAGTTAGGAGTCAATTACATTCAGTTCTAGTCCTCTACACTCAATTAGCACTAGGTTTACTTGACTGAGCTTAGGAGGGGCGCATTTCTCACCTACCATAGTCAATTAGCCTTAGTGAACACTGAATGTAACACTTGAGTTATGTTCTAGAACTCCGATGAACTTTGGTTATGGTTTAGACAAGGTCAGTTAACTATTCAGTCCTCTGATAGTGATTTAGACAAGGTCTTAGTTACCTACAGTCAAGTAGAGTCTAATCAATTCGAATTTCCTCATGTGGATTCAAATTTCTTGTGGCTATTAAATCCATTGTACTTCATTGTAATTAGTCTATCTAATTAGTCTTTGATTAATGAAAAGTATTCACAGCTGCAAGCCATTTTTGCACTATTTCATTCTTGAATAACTCAGTAAATTGTGTAATCTATCATGTGAGTTGTGTGTTTGTCCTTAGATCTATGTGCTCAATTTAATATGGTATCATAGCATTAGTGTTGAGAGAAGATCTCTAGAATAGCACTAAGTTTGTAACTCCCTATTTTTAGCATTGAATATGGGTTGTAGTAAGCGCTAGGAGTTATTGAAAAGAATTAATGATTCCTGAGTGAAAATGAGTGAAGAAAAATATTGATCTCATCATACTTATTTATAAGTTATTAAATGAAATTTTGAATTTTTATATTCTCATCAAGTACTGAAGAACTACCATGTTATACAAGGGAATCCAACATGCAAGGATGTTTAGGGTTGCCTAGCCTAGTAGACCTAACTTTCTACCTCATGACCTTAACGAAGGAAGTGGCGTAAGTCTAAGGATCACAATATGTGATGCCCCAAGACAAATGTTAAACAAATGTTATATTATTATGTATTTTATACATGGTATGTATAAAGATTAAACATAGTAATAATATTAATAATATGAGAAAGAAAGAAAAGTTCCATCTATTACTATTATTACTAAGATAAAAATTAAATAGTATAATACCTATAAAAGTCAAATTAGGAACTAGTTAAAAGTTCCTAAGTTAACTATTAAAAGTACTAAATTAAATGAAAAGGGTTAAATCAAGAAATGAAGCAATTCTTGATTCAACTATCCCCTTCACTGAAAAGTCTGTTTATAAAGTCTCAAACCAAGGAAAGGCTTTGATAGCTCATTTATCTTTAGGAGTCATTATTCTGCATGTTTTATTTCTCAAGTGAATTCTTGGAGAACAATTTCCTGAAAGGAAAAAGGAGAACTGATCCAGACCTACTATACTAGTTAGGGAAACCCTACCTTAGGAGCTCTAAGCTACTTGTATGTTTTAACTAGCTCGAGGGGATTCAGATTGAAACCAGGAATGGTTCCGAGTCATGGTTGGGTGGAACATGGTAGTTCCCAAGTGATTCGTTCATCTAATACATCAGTCAGATCTTCCTATGATTGCTAATGCTAGTTAAATTGAGTGTGCATGTTTAGCCATTAAAGGAGTTTCAAATTTATAGTATGAGGTCCTCGATTGTCTATTTTCCTTTTCTAGAATAAGTGCTGGTCATATTACGTAAAGGTTTATATTATATGTTCTAACCCTAGGTTCTTTTGTTTTCCCTATCAAATCTTTTAAGGGTTTACATTTTAGATTATAACCCTAGGCTGTAATTTATTTCCCATGATAGATTTATCCAAGGTTTATTCATGTAGTTCACTTCTGTAATTTTAACTCATGTATAAATATGTATCAAGGGTTCTGCACATTAGTTTTACTTCTGTATTATCTTTACTGTTTAAAGTGTGTTTCCTACAAACTAGGTTTTATTTCAAGTTTATTACATAGCTGCCCTTTGGCCTGTATACTCTACTAACATATTTCATTTGCCCATTAGCTAATATATTAATTTAAAAAGGTCAAATAATAAATGATATATATATATATATTAAGAGATAGGAAATAAGAACTTAAATTCCAAAAGAAATCAATAATTTAAATACACCTAAAAGTTAACCATAAAATATCAAAGCTAAGATAAGAACCAACGAAGATCTTTCTAGGTATGTATAAGTAAACAGTGTCATAAACCAATTAACAGACCAAATAAATGAGACCCTAAATGGTCCACGGTATATAAATATCTATACTAATTACTTTTACAAATTATAAACAAATAATATTATTATGAAACATTAAGAAGCTATTGCATAAAATATAACCCATACCATCTAAGAATTTCATAATGTACATAATAAGAATCGTACTCCATAAATTTCAAATCCCAACATAAATAAAAACACATTAATTACTTCATACACACAAATCATTTAATAACCAAGCATTTGTATTGAGGTTGCAGGAATGAATCCTGTAGACACCCATTTGCCAATTTGCATACATAAAATATGATGCCCTTTACATTAAAAACCGCCATAACATTAAAACACAGTAATCAAGTTACAACAACTGTATAACAAATAACCAACACGTCACTACCATATTAATTTAAGAATTATGCAACTACAAGGAGGTCGCATGATTGAATCCCGTGGACACTCAGAATGCCCAAATCTCAACCGTTGAAAACAATAAACCCTCAATATTGTAAACGGCCCAGGGTCGACCCCTGTAGGGTCCTAAATCTTTTATAAAGCCACGGTGTATCAACTACACACAGGCTGTAAACCCAACTTAAAATAATTACACAGTGGTCGTAAGACCTTTACAAATCCTTACGTTGTAAATCCATGACAACTACCCATAAATAAACTTCACAGAATAAAAAATTTTATGCCCTTTCAACCAATCACTCACAGCAATGAATTGCCACATAGGGTTTACACCCATGACCTTCCTTAAAATCTCATTTACACTTTAAAAAAACGAAATGTAAGTATGAATATATTAATTGTCGCAGCCGCAATGGTGGGTTCCAACGCCATTCATGGTATGGGACGAAAAGCCATCAGTGCTGACTATTTAAGTCATCCAAGTAACCAATACATCCAACGTAGGTGAATTACACATAAATCACATAAATAGTAACCACAGAATGAAATGTTGTAGTATAATAAACATCAAAGTAACACAATTTTATATACATAGTAATTTGAAACCATAATCAAGATACACAGTATTTCCTCTAGCCATTTCACCATAGCAAGTAAGGGTGCTTCCACTGTTTACATCATAGAAATCAAAACAACGAATTTAGAAATTACACACAAGGCCTATCAAATCTACCAATTTTCTCTTCACAGATAAAATCATCATTTAAATTACATTCCATTGCATTTAAACTCAAGTCCGAAAGCCATTGAAAACCCCACTGTCAAACCCCAAAACAAAACGATCCTTTGAAACGATAACTCAAGCAAAACCGAACTAGCGATGAGATAAAAATTAGTCTCAACCATGAAATCCAAGAGAGGACAAGTGTAAACTTGTTAACAGGCTTAATGTAAAGGAATGGCCTTGCCCATGACTTGTTTACAAAGATACGAACCATGCCTCTCCTCGGCATCCCTGTAACCTACAACCACAATGAGACATGATAATGAGAAGTATGAATTCGTGGAGTAAGCTACCAACAAACAAAGAATGCTGTAAAAACCACATGGAAGTCGCATTAACCATACTACATAGGAGCAAAGGGTAAGTAGTGAGAGGAAAAATGACGAAGCCTATCATGAGCCAAGCTCTAAGTCTCGCCTGTCACACACTCCAATGCACATTAATGGCCCCAGCCTATTGGCCATTATCAAACTTACTTGAAGCATATAAGGACTATAGCTAAAAAGTAGATCCTTCAATGTTTTCACGAGGCTAAATATTTTCCCCTAGCTTTTCCTCACAAAATGGAGAAGGAGAGGTGTGATGATTGGTTTTCAAAGTAGCGCCATCCTTAAAGAGAGCTTGATTAGGCACACCCAGCAAGTTTAATCCATTTCCCCACCCTCGATGCCTTCTTATTTTGTGTTTTGTAGCTTTTGCTTCGTTGGCAAAGACCTATTTCCATTATCTCAAGGATTTGTATTCATAGTTTCAACCTAGATGAATTTAGACAACTTCAACTCACATTCATGTGCTAAGTAACCATGTTTTCGAAATTACACATAGAGAAAGGGAACCCCAATATAGTCCAAATTCTTCGAGTGGGAGTTAGTTCCCTTTTACAAAATAATTTTCTTTTCTAGGTCCTCCAAAAAGTCTAGGTATACCATAATTCTAGCCATTGATACTTGAGTTTCAAACTAAGTGAATTTGATTCTCCTCAATGAAGTCTTACACCACATTTCATATTGATTTAAACAAACTAGTAGACTATAATTCAAAAGGAAGTATGAGGAGTTTAATCCAAACTAAAGCCAAATAACAATTCTCATGTTGGGCATCAAAACAAGGGTCCCATTGCTTGAGAGGTAGTAAAGAGCCTCCCCACATCCAGTTCCCATGAAGAACCTTATCTAAATCCATTTTTTCTCTTAAACAACCAATCTAGCCACCCATGGGATAGAATGTAGAACATTGGAATATACCCTACAATTGTCACCCACATACTCGCAACCTAATATTTCAAACTTTGAAAACTCATGAATCTATCTTGGTTTCATGAACCAAGTGTTTTTTAATTTAGGGTGTCATATGTGTGCACATGCCATGTGTACTACGATTTTTTTTTTGAAATGTAAATAAAAAGTGCAATTAAAAGAAACGATAATGTTTAATACTCATGAAACATGAATTTTTTTTCTTTAAGCAAAACGAAGTACTTTTCTAAGAATGCGAAAGGAATATATTTCAAATTCCAAAGACAACAATTCAAATGAAAACTAACAAGAAACTATTGCAATCTAGAAATGGAATAAACTAAATACTAATAGCCAACACTAAGAATGCAAATGATGTAATTTCTTATCTTAATTATCTCTAACAAGTAAAAATAGGAAAGTAAATCATTATACTTGTGCATAGAAAATAGATGCAACTCTTAATGAATTAAAGAGGGATTCTATGCAAACACAAGAATTAACTCAAAACAATTGTGAAATTATAAGAATGAAAAAATAAAGAGATTGAAAAATGTCCTAGATTGGGTCCCTAACGTCAACAAATACTAGATTTTTCCTACCCTTTCACCAATACAAGTAGTAATGGAGAGGAAAAAAAGGTGAAATTTAATATAGAAACTAGAGTAGAAACCAAAATTGAATTGCAAAAGATAAACTAGGAGATCAACCCATTTTGCAAAATAATGGATTTTTAAGCGAATTTGCATATTTCCTTGGAAATTTTGTGATGTGTCACACTTTTGTTGTGAAAAAGTGTGAAGAGAACCCCAAATATGAGATTCTAAAGCATGTTTATGGCTAAGACAAAAAATGGGTTTTTCTACCTAAGTCATTTGCGTGTGGGGATATAACATGAAATAGAAAGCAAACAACAAGAAGGAAATGTAAAATTCACCTAGAGAGAAGTTTGAAATGACACATACACAACCAAGGATGAATGATAAGATTCATCTCTAGTATATGACCGTAAAAAGCATTATTGGTGTTCTATCACCTAGATGTACCAAAATAATGCACTCAAAGGTTATGCAATATTGAGTCGCAGATCAAAAGGATTTGATGCAACAATAAAGAAAACTAAAGACACTTTTCAATATCCATACAATGTAACATAAAAGAAACTAGATAAAGAAAGAAACAAAATATCATATAAAGAATGCCTTTTTATATAAACAAAAGAATATAGATGATGAAATACACCTTGGTGTTGGATGTACTTGATGCGAATCTCTACAACCATCTGAAGGGAGGGTTCTTTCTCTTTTTTGATGCCCCACCCCCATATAGATGATGTGTTATGGACAACATAGAGGCAATAAAAGAGATGGAAATGCCACCCCCTCTCTCTCTAGGTAGTCAAGGAGTATAACCTTGATCTGATGAATGAATGTGATCCAATGGAATGACATTAAGGGATTTATGTAAAGGAAAGTATGTGCCTATTTCTCAGATAGATATCCAATGTGGATAATCCTTTATATTAAGAACTTTGTGTAACATCCCTATCCACCTCACATGTCATTTGAGGTGATGGGAGACTCATGAACCGGTCCAGGTTGACATTTCCTTTACCCTGATACCGTTTATTATGCCTTCATTCATAAAAATAGACATTCGAAGAACATTGCGCAAGAAAGGGTTTCCGATGGTAAAAATTCAGGAACCCCTTAATTAGTATCGATGGTAAAATTCCGCTTCGAGTGGCTAAATTATCGTTGTTTGAATTTTTCTTACCTTTCCACCTTTTTTTGTGTATGTACAGTGAAGAGTCGGAAATCGGCACTAGCAAAAAAAAAATGCTACAGACTCCTAACTTTTGCAATTGAGAGTCGACAACACCCTAAAACACAACATCCATACCAACTTCTCATTTAGTCAATTGGCACTCCAAAAGTTGGGAATCAACAGCAAAAGAAAAACCTAATCGTTCATGCTCTCGACTTTTGATTCCACAATCATTGCAGCAAACTTACTTTATCATGCAGTGTGTACAAATGAGGGAGGGCGCCTCCCTATTTCTATTCCTTAGTTGTGTGACCTTTTGGTCCAAGAGAGCTGGCTTTTGGACCATAGTGGGCCGACCTCTCCTAGAGAGAGTCAAAAATACATTTTATACATATTTTTTGGGGGACTATTTCCTAGACTTACAACCGAGTTTTTACCTCGAATCTTACATGATCAATTACATTAATGGCATCTCCAATAGAGGAAAAACATCCCCAGAGTACAACAAATAATAATAATAATAATACAAATAATACAATGAAGAATTTCTTCCGAAGTTACATTACAACAAAAAAAGTGATTCTCAAATCATTATTTCCAAGGCCTTGAGAAACAATGTGTCCACAGGATAATGGCGATGATTTGTTAGAGTAGGGTGCTCCATAGATGGGAGCTAATGGCACTAGGGTGCCCCATCGATGAGTCACCTACAACATTGGAGAAAGTGATGAATATGCAAGAACTAGATTAACTAAAATGTGTGTCGACAAGCAATGGTAAGGCATGCATACCCCTGCTAACTCACCCGTCGTGAGATAGACCTTCTTAGGTTTAACCTTGACTCAGGAATGAGTCAATGGTAGTTTGGGTATAGCACATAGTTTGGGCACATGGTTTCTTGTATCTCATGGTATTGCATGTAAAGAAGTCTTTATAAGACTTAAGGAATCTTTCATTGTAAAGTGGCCTAGAGATGAGTGGTAACTAGCTCACTTGGCCTGATTGTCAGTTTTTTTGTCCAAGTTAATGAAGATCTTCGTTAGTACTACTTTTTTTCCTGCATAGAATTCTTACCTTAAAAGTAAATAGTTGTGTCTATGTGAATATTGCTGGTAATTGCTAATACAAGTGATCTTAGTTCTCATTCTAGACATTTTAAAGCAAACATTTACCAGCTAGTGGACGCTCTTTACTACGGGCTTCCTCGTTCTGCAAAATTTTCCGGCAGACTACCTGAAATGATCGCAAGGCTCAACTTTTGACCGGAAAGCGGGTTTTTCCAACCATAGGCACTGCATTTGTCAGAGCTTTAGATGGCGCTAACTGGGGGGTTATTTTTCACAATCTTAGGCAGAGAGAGAGATTTCTTTCTTGATCATATTGGCAAGCTGATGAATGTTACCTGTTTTAGGTCTGACCTTGTAGTTTTGCAAGGTTGTGTCTTACTTCTTTATAATGTTGAAAAGATACCATGATTCTTTCCATGCTTGTCTAGATGAAAGGATGTTTCTATTCTTTGTTGCAGGCTGCAGCTAGGACCATCGTTGTTTCCAGAACCATTATCTTGCTTCAAAAAATTAGTCTCTAGGTTTGCTCGAGATTTGACACTTTCTTTAGCAAGCGAACGGAAATTTAGTTTGAAAAGTTGTCCACTGCTGTCTTTTACTCCATTAGAATGACAATTAGGGGCAGAAGCTAATAGGCTGCTTGTTGATCATTAGGGAAACATTTTTTGCCATAACCAGAGGAATAATCTCCAGAAGTCGAAACAGGGAGTATGAGACATCTGTCGGGTATAGATATATAACTTTCAGGTGCAACAAGAGATGCATAACGGCCACAACCAGGAGGGAAATCACGTACTGCACATAGTTTAACTGGCTTCTGAAGCTTAGGGACATGTACACTTCCCTCTTGACCCTAGTGGTCCACTTGACCCTAGTGATCCTCTTCAATTAGGGTTGATATTTCTTGTATATGTGAGATGGATAATTCTGCGTTTGTCCAAAGTTAAAGAACGCTCCATCTCACATATACAAGAACTCTGGTGAGGGTATCAACCCTCACCGTAATGAAGCTCTAAAGACAGTTTTAGGTAAGAACATAGTTGAAAACAAGGGTCAAGCCGGAAGTGTAAATGTCTCTAAGCTTCAGAAGCCAGTTGAACCATCTGCAATACGTGATTTTCCCGCCTGGTTGTGGCCGTTATGCATCTTCTGTTACACCTGAAAGTTATATATCTCTACCCCAGAGATGTTTCATACTCCCTGTTTCAACTTGAGGAAATTATTCCTCTGGTTATGGCAAAACTGTTTCCCCGTGATAAACAAGCAGCGCCTATTAGCTTCTGCCCCTAATTGCCATTCTGCTGGAGTGAAAGAAAGCACTCCACAACTTTTAAAACAAAATTTCCAATTCTCGAGCAAACCTAGAGACTAGTTTAGTTTTCTGAAGCAAGAAAATAGTTCTGGAAAGGAAGATGGAATAGAAACATGCTTTCATCTAGACAAGCATGGAAAGAATCGTTGTATCTTTCTCAACATTCTAAAGAAGCAAGACACAAAACCTTGTAAAACTCCAAGGTGCCACCTAAAAGAGGTAACATTCATCAGCTTGCCAATATGATCAAGTAAGAAGCCAGCACAGGCTATTCTACAGTCAACGTTGATAATTCAAATGGAAAAGCTTCATATAATGTTGTGGCAACCACTAACAAGTTGTGTTTAAAGATTATCATAATTAGTGATCAATTCCCTCAGCGTATGTTTGTCAAAAATAACCCCCAGTTAGCGCCATCTAAAGTTCTAACAAATGCAGTGCCTATCGTTGGAAAACCCGCAACCCTGTCAAAAGTTTGAGAAAACTTGCGACCATTTCAAGTAGTTTGGCCGAAAATTTTGCAGAATGACGAAGTCCGTGCTAAAGAGCCTGCACTAGCTGGTAAACAACATGGGAGCCTCCCAACTTCTGAAAGAAAACAACATGTAAAAGTAAACAAATTGTGGGAAATGTGCATCGTGGCATCTCAGGTGGTTATGAAGATGATATGGATAGTAGGGATGTGTTGATATACACTGGCCAGGGTGGAAATAACTATAGTGGGAACGAAAAGCAGACGGAAGATCAGAAACTTGAACGTCGAAACTTGGCTCTTAAGAACAGGATAGACTGGAAGATACCTGTGAAAGTTATCCGTGGATTCAGGCAAAAGAATACTGGAAATTATGGAAATCATGGAAATCGAAACGTGGCTCTTTAGCACGGATTCAGGCAATATTTGCTTGATAATGGAGAAATATTGGCTTGATAATGGAGCATCTGGATTCTCCAAGTATTCATGTTCCAGTTAAGAAGACAACGTGGCCAACCAGAGCTGCGCTTGAAGACAGTTCATTTCTTAAGGGAACAGCTCCTCTGGAGGCAAGGAGAGTAAAAGCATTTGTTCCTCACAGTTTGTTTACAATAGTATTTTAATGCTGGCTTTACTAAGCTTCTAGAGAGATAAATTTCTAGAGGTTTAAAGCTTTTTAAAAAATATAAATACATAGTAAAAAAATAAATTTACACCTCCACATATTTGATCTTTTTACAAATTTTGGTAAAGTCAGCTTTAACCTTTAAGATGGATTTGTACTGATTTTAATCCTATTTCAGAGACCTAGTCGCCGCAGGCAGTCGTTAACCTATTATGCTATTGATAAAAAAAGCCTTCCATCCGGGAAGGAATGATCGGGTCATGTTAAACATACCATTTTTAAAAATTATTAACTTAAGCATATATATACTCTGGATAAGTTTTCTCTTTTTAATATGAATTTCATTCATAACAACATTAACAAACTAAATTGTAAAATACATAACTATTCTCGTGCAATGAACATCTATTTTGCGCATCCTTTTAATATTAAATTGTTGATTTCTTCGGATAACCATTAGAAAAGCAAAAACTTCATGTTGCAACTTCACATAAACTTCATTCTGTGATGGGTCGTTGTAACGCCAGTCTGCTCTATCCTTATCCTTCCACCATTTCGAAATACAGCATAGCAATGCTAAAAATAACATTGGAAATTTCTCGTGAAGCATTATTCAATGTGATATTTAAAAATTATACATATAACAAATCCGAAACATTCATTTAGTGGGTTTATGGAGCTGTTTTTCACTCAGACTATCAACCTACTGTTTTCATTTGGCAGCCATGCAACTACTAAGTTTTCATATTTAGTTTTATTTTATATATTAAAACAAATTCTGAAGCTTCCTATTCTTTCCTTGTGGAGTGAAGGAGAACCATAAACCTTGAGCATGAAGGTAGAGCTCATGAGAAACAGAACTAAACATAACTACCAATTATAAACAGGGTATTTACAACAAAACCATCGGGACTAAGAAGCCCGGGTTTACTAAAAAAGTAGTAAAAACCAAAAAATAAAACTAGATCTCGTTAACCAAGCAAAATTTATCCAATTCTTAGTCCCTAAGGCGTTGGGTTCGTTGGCGATTGAAGAGGCATTGTGGGTTGTTCTCCAATTCTACCCTGCAGATCATTGGCCAGCGACTCCAGCATGCGAAAGCTAGCAGCAACCTCTTGCTGGCCTTTCCTGATACTCGCCAATGCTTCTTTGATACCCCTAGCCAACTGGAAGTTGGATTGTATTTCCCTCGCCAGTAGGATATTCCTCGTCCACAACGGGCTCGCTATGAGCAGTCTTCCCTGGTCAGTCTCATACTCTTCAATTAACTCTGTCTCCTTGATAGCTGTTAGTGCTTTCACTCTCACCAGTGTCTCTGCGATGTATTGGGTTCCCCAATTGAACAACAGAGGGGCTAGGCCTTTCTCAGCCGAGGAGGAACCTATGGCAGAACAAGCCATCACGAAAGTGCTAACAATTTGGTCACTTCTACGCCTCCCTTGGTGGTGCCTGCTAAAACGCGAAACTCTGATCGAGATTACCCGAGGAAGACAGACAGAGGCCTGAAAAATCTTGGCGTAGGTTGTCTTCTCCCCTTCCTCCTCTCTATAAATAGTTGGACTGATGCACTTGGCGGTGGAGCCATGGAAAGAACATGCCTTTCCTACCCCTTCGTTCACAAGGATGTCCACCACCTTGTTCATATACCTTTTGATGTGAGAGAAGCTTAGCGTAGTTGTGTTACTGAGTCTTTCTCTGAGCGTCAAGAACTGACCTTCCCAACTCCAGTTGAGTGAAACCTGGTTAATGGATGCCCCATGCATAATTCTCCGAGTGAGGTTGATTATCACCATTGAGTCTCCCTCAATTATCAGCAGTGTTCTCTGGTTCTGAATCGCCCATGTGACACTGTTTATCAATCCATTCAGCTCTGTCAGATTATTGTTGATGTAATTGTAACTTCAGAATGTATTCATCTGTATATCTTATGTATTGTACTCCGATGTTTATTCTGGGATGTGTCTGTAATGTAATTGAGTCATGTCATACCCCGATGTTTATTTCGGGAAGTTTCTATAATATAAACAAGTCATGTCAAGTCATTGTGGGTAGCCCTCCTATTGGTCCAGGGTTAAAGTCCTCGCAGTTGTGGGGCCCTAGGGTTATTGGACTATCCTAGAGAAGTTGACCCTAGGTGAGTCATTGTAAGTCGGGGCAATAGTCCCCACCATTGTGTTAAGGATAAACCTCCTTGTTGGTTGGAGGAGGAAAAGTCCCCACAAGTTGTGGGGCACTAGGGTTATTAGACACTCCTAGAGATCTCGGCTCTAGTAAGTAATTGTTAAGTGAGGCTGACATATTGGACTGGGTTTCAAGTGAACGAAAGAATATAAATAGAGAGTGAGCCTCTCTATTTATCACAAACACACTCATTCATTGGGGCGCATGAGTGAGAGGAGAAGTTGCTGTGACAAGAGAGAGAATACTGCTATTGGGAGATTATCTTATTGTTTTTGGGTTTTACTTTTGGTGCTGATTCTATCTCTCAGGAAGTTGTGGAGTTTTCTCCTTTATGGTTTCCTCGAGGAAAATTCTTTATGTCTCTTGTCTCTTGTGTTTTATTGTTGTGCATGTGATTCTCTCAATTAAAGATCCTAAGATCATAATGCTAGCTTGAATGATAAAAATCTAACATGGTATCAGAGCTAACCTGAGAAGAAGACATTGTGCAGCTGTAGAAGATAGGGCTTATTACTTTTTGGCTCTCTCTCCACAATCCATCAACAAAATTATGCTAGGTTGACTCTCCATTGAAAGGTGCATCTTTCTATCGAAGCGGAGTTCGATTTCGAGCACTTTTAGCTTTTGGTGCGGGAAATTAGGGATTTCTACAGAAGATGAATTTTTTAGTGAGCCCGACATGGGATTGATCTCCTCATCAAAATCGAAGTTTAGAGACCTAGATCAAGATTTTTTGTTGGGTGAAACTCCGAGAATGTTAAACCCTAGTTTGACCCCGAGCTGGAAAAACCCTAAGATACTAAAACTGATAAGTTTTTGTACATTTACTATATCTCAGGATTAACGAAGGGTCAGGAGCTAAAAATTGCATAGGCTGAAGCTAAAATCTTGAGTTACATTGTATCTGAAATTCAGCCTCAAATTCACTATGTTATGGGAGATATGATCCCTCCAAGTTAGGGTTCTAGCCTCTTCCAGGATTCATCCCTAAATAGGACACCTAGGGAGAATTGCTATATCTTGGGCTACAAAGGTCCAAATGAAATTTTTGAAGATTTTCCAAAAAGGGCATGGACTTTAGTTTTCATGGTCTGAGTTTTAGACCCAGAAGATGAAACAGTGACACATGGCAATCCGTACAACTTCGCTATGCTAAACAATGAACAATCTTGTAATAGGTCACCTTGGGAAAATGATCATAAGTCCCAATTGGTGAGACCAATTCTGATGAAACCTATGGTGTTGGAACATGGACATGTGAGGCTACCTCAGTACAAATTTTTAGACATAGAGGAATAGTAATTTTGGAGATACCATAGAAACAGTAACATACATTTTTGTAGAAGAAATTGGAAAACTAGGGCTTCCTGTTCCGGGAGCTTCCCTCGACTGTTTTTAGAAAAGGAGTACATTGGATAGATCAACTTGAATATATCTATATTTCTATCCAATCAGATTTGAAGTATTCCAAGTTTTGAAAATTAGGGTTTCTCTGACAAACCCTAGATCAACCAGCTCCGGAACGAGGACAGACACCTCCAATCGGTAAGATATAATCTTTTACTATTTACATTTGAGGTTCTGACTTCAAAGTGATCTATCATATCAGCTTGATGATAAGCTTGGTGAAGTTGAAAACTTCCAAGCATCGAAGTATTTGATCTCTCTAATGAAAATGGATTGGACATTTACATGAATAGAGAGGTTCTAGTTCTAGAGGGAGATGAGGCTAAAAGCCTTACACCAGAAGAACTTGGTCAAGGCTAAGAAGATCATTGTTGATTCAATCACAGATCACATTATACCACAAGTGTCTTCCCTAAAGACACCAAATATGTTTGATTCCTTGACCAAGCTATTTGAAGGGAAGAACATAAATCAGAATATGACATTGAGAAAACAATTGAAGAATATGAAGATCCAGAATGCAGAGACCATACAGTCATACTTTTTCGGGGTCTCTCAAATCAAAGAACAACTTGAAGCAGTAAAAGAAGAAGTGAAGAATGCAGAAGTAGTGATAGCCATCTTGAATGGCATCCCAGGATCATGGAATTCATTCATGTGAGGAATAAGTGATTACTTTCAGTAGACTCTAGGAAGAAGAAGAAGCTCGACTCATAAGAGAATAGAATATGGGAGCAACTAAAGATCAAGATCTCACCATCCAAAGAAGATCCCTCAAGTGATGAGGAATACGAAGAACTCAACTCTTGAAGAAACTCTTATCCATCTTAGCATTTGGATAAGAAATGATGAATGAAGAAGATGATGAAGCTAAAGGCTCAAGAAGAAGTCTACCCATGAAACAAATAAAGATAAGTATTCAATTGTCATTTCATGATATTGTTTTGTTAGGAATTTGTTTATATTCAGTTAATGTATTATGCATGATAGAATTTTTGCATTAATGACAGTATACTACTAATATGCATGTGATGGGTAAGTAGCTCATGGTGCTATACAACTCTCCATTGCTACTTATCTAGAATGAAACCTCTTTGCTAACATATTGGATTAGTGCACAATCTCAATGTTGTCTTGGTAGAGATGGAAGGCATGTAGAAAAGTTTCCGTGAGATATGGATGAATGTTGTATTGGCTAAAGTAGTTGCATGATCATATATTTATGCATAAGAATTTGCCAGTATATATTCCTTATGAAATGTTTCTAACCATACAAATGCATTTGACTTGTAGGAAATATCACATACATAATCGCCTACAAGAAAAGAAGAATGAGACTTGTTCCGAAGAACAAGTAATGACAGTTCAAGATGAAAAATAATATGACGAATGCAACGACATCATTGATGCAGAGGATTCCAAGAAGAAAGGGAAGACCAGTTCAAGAAGAATAATGTATAGGATGTAGTATCGATACATGAATAGAAGTCTGTAGTTCCATCATGCAGTAGATGGAAACATCGTGGGATACAAGGCAAGATTCCTAGCATAAGGCTTCTCACGAAAAGAAGTCATAGACTATGAAGAGACATTTGCAGCCAGTGGGAGTTCAGACACATGACAGGAAGAATCATGTGTGAAAATGAAAGAAGGCATTGTATGAGTTCAGAAGACACCCATGGGATAACACATACATGAGGATCTTGATGAAGATCTGAACCTTTGCTACAAGGTTGATAAAGGATAACAAGCTCACAGATGGGTGTAAGAAGAACTTTTGAAAAAGTTCAAGATAGATGATCTTGGTATCTAGTGCTCCTAGATGGATACATAGAATATTAGTAGTAGAGGAAGCTACTTGTCACTCCAGTACAAAATATTTCAGTGCATGGAGTATGATGCTTTAGAGGGAGTGACTGCAGAAGATCTTGAGGTTCAACATGGTATGACAGGATTGATAGATTACTAATGACTCTAGGATTTACTGAGAGTAAAGTGGATTCCAAAATTTTCTTCAAGATTGAAGGTGGGAGACCAGTGATGCTCTTGTTATATGTCGATGCACTATTTTCTAGGCATGGAGGTGTGCACAAGGGAAGTATACAGTAGAGATCCTGAAGAGTTTCAGGATGATGGACTACAAGGCCATGACCACACCTATGGCATTGAACATGAAGCTATTGAGTGATGCTTCATTAGAGACGATTGATGCTATGATGTATCGTCAGATGATTAGTTCCTTTATGTACCTGATGGACACGAGACCAGATATTTGCTTTGTTGTGAACACCTTGAGCCAGTTCTTGACAGATCTGAGACATGTTCACTTGATTGCTACAAAGCATATTCTGAGGTGCCTGAGGGGTACAATTGATTATTGGCTCAAGTACAAGGCGAATCGAAAGATTAACCTAGAGGGTTATGTTGATTCATATTAGGCAGGAAGTGCCATCAATATGAAGAGCACTTCAGTGTGTTTCTTTAGTATGGGATCATGTGTGATCTCTTGGTTTAGCAGGAAGCAATCCTTTGTGATACTGAGTACAATTGAAGCAGAGTATGTTGCATCTTGTTCAGCTAGTTGTGAGGCAATATGGTTACAGAAGCTACTGTCTGATTTATTTGATCTCCAGATGGATGCTACTTGTATACATTGTGACAACCATAGTTGCGTGAGGTTGTTAGAGAATCCAGTGTTCCATGACAAGTCGAAGCATATCAAGATCAAGTATCACTATATCAGGGATACGGTGCAGAGGCGAGCAATGAAGTCTAGTATGTTTCGACAGATGAATAGATAGCTGATGTGTTGACAAAGCCATTAGCTAGGGTGAAGTTCGAGTAATTCAGGGAGAAGCTTGGTGTTCCCTAGATCGAGGTTCGTTCCAAGGGGAAATGATGAGACCTAGAGCCATTTTGACATGGTGAGAGGATTGGATACTTCCATGGTCAGATGTAAGGGCTGAGCCATTCTGTCATGGTGAGAGGATTGGTTCCTTCCATGTCAGATATAAGTGCTGAGCCATTCTAATGTGACTGTAGGATCGATTCCTACATGATCAGAAGTAAGCGCTGAATGCCATTCTAGGAATGGAGGCACCTGGTCAGTTACCAAGTAGCTCAGTCTAGGACTGGGGGCTATTCTTATAGGATTGTAAAATTGGTTCCTACATGATCAGATGTGAGTGCACGCCCTTCTGACATTGGTTGTCAAATGTAAGTGTAGAGCCCTTTCGGCATGAAGGATTGGTTCCTTGCATGGTCGAATATAAGTGCTAAGCCTTTCTGACATTGGTTGTCAGATGTAAGTGCAAAGCCTTTTGGCATGGAGGATTGGTTCCTCGCATGGCCAAGTGTAAGTTCTAGGCCTTTCCGATCATTGGTTGACGGATGTGAGTGTTGGGCCTTTCTGACACAGTTGTGGGAGGTGTTCCCACATGGTCAGATGTGAGTGCTGGGCGTGCCTTCCTAATACGATTATAGGATTGGTTCCTACATGATTAGATGTAAGTGTTAGGTGGGCCATTCTGACTTAGGATTAGATATAAGTGTTGAAGAAGACCTACATGGAGGCTAGGCCTACAACCAACATGAAAAAGGGCTGGCTCTGTAGAACTTCCTGTGATGAGAAGAATCATGAGATAACACCCGTGATGATGATCTAGCAGTGATGATCCAGTAGTGGTGATTCAGATCGAGTGATGATCCAGATCCAATGATGATCATCCAGATCAAGTGATGATCCAGATCCAGATGAAGATCAATTGAAGATGAAGATGATGAGAACTCGACAATGATCCAGATCATACAGAGAAGAAGACTTGTACTGATAAATTGTGTCGAGAGAATACCTTCCTAGTGAAGAGGGAGTGTTGATGTAATTGTAACTTCGAAATGTATTCATCTGTATATCTTATGTATTGTACCCTGATGTTTATTTCGGGATGTGTCTGTAATGTAATTGAGTCATGTCGTACCTCGATGTTTATTCTGGGAAGTTTCTATAATATAAAAAAGTCATGTCAAGTCATTGTCAGTAACCCTCCTATTGGTCAAGGGTTAAAGTCCCTACAATTGTGGGGCCCTAGGTTTATTACACTATCCTAGAGAATTCGACCCTAGGTGAGTCATTGTAAGTCGGGGAAATAGTCCCCACCATTGTTTTAAGGATAAACCTCCTTGTTGGTCAGAGGAGGAAAAGTCCCCACAAGTTATGGAGCACTAGGGTTATTATACACTCCTAGAGATGTTGGCTCTAGTAATTAATTATTAAGTGAGGCTGACATGTTGGAGTGGGTTTCAAATGAATGAAAGAATATAAATAGAGAGTGAACATCTCTATTTATCACACACACACTCACTCATTGGGGCGCATGAGTGAGAGGAGAAGTTGCCGGGACAAGAGACAGACTATTGCTGTCGGGAGATCGTCTTACTATTTTTGGGTTTTACTTTTGGTGCTGATTCTATATCTAGGGAAGATGTGGGGTTTTCTCCTTTATGATTTTCCTAAGGAAAATTCCTTGTGTCTCTTGTCTCTTGTGTTTTATTGTTGTGCATGTTATTCTCTTAGTTAAAGATCTTAAGATCATAATCCTAGCTTGAATGATAAAAATTTAACAATTATTAGTATCTGAACCAAGGCTTCCCTAGTAGAGACTAAGAATTATACCATGGGAGTCCTTAATTACTCCCCCATAGCCTACAGGGCTGAGGTTTCCTTTGGTGACCCCATCAAAATTCAATTTGAAAGCGCCAGATGGAGGTTTCTACCAGAATTCCGCACTGATAGTTTGTTGAGCCGAATTGCAGAGCTGCGAATTATTTGGAGGTATTTGCTTTATTATCCTATTCTAAAGAATTTGTTTTTCTGTAGAGTCTGCTTCAAGGTTTTCTGTCGACCAAGGTGTGAGTTTTATGGTTTCCTTAATGTGAGCTTCCAGATTTTCCCACAATTCTTCCGTTTTGCATTTCCTATTTTCAAAAAAAAATTGGTTACAGGTTTGAAATATTTCCCAAACCACAAATTCTGGGTACAGTTCCCAGATTCTGTTCAATAATTTGTTTTTGAATCTGTTTTCGGGCCATTCAGCTATAGTAAGATTTAGTCTTCCTTCTTTCCTGGTGTTGATTTTGAACAACCTACTTCCTTTGTCCCAAATATGAGAGGCTACCGAGCATTCATGAAGCAAGTGATTTAGAGTTTCATTACTTTTTTCGCATAAACTGCATAGTGAGGGGCTCGCCAGACCATGTTTTTGAATATTATCCCAGGTAAGGATCCTTCTTTTGATAACCACCCAACAAAAGTGGTTATTTTGGGCCACCGATTCCCTCCCCAAATTTTGG
Source organism: Pseudotsuga menziesii (assembly GCA_001517045.1). Taxonomy (NCBI): domain Eukaryota; kingdom Viridiplantae; phylum Streptophyta; class Pinopsida; order Pinales; family Pinaceae; genus Pseudotsuga; species Pseudotsuga menziesii. Next base: position 220,240 of record LPNX010691073.1, read on the forward strand.
TCCATTTCCCTTCTTTTTCGTATCTGTTATTTTTGTTCAGAACTCCTATAGCCTCCTTAATGTTGAACCTTCCCAGGTTGAAGTACCCCCATTTGATTTTATCCTACCCTTTGTGCCAAGGTATCGTTCTCTAGCATAGGTCGTTATAGTAGTTTTCAAGATCTTTCGATGGTGTTAGACTTTGCCACCACTATTTTTTTTTCCACGTCCTAAAAACCCTGTCTTGTGAGTCTAGGTCCCAAAATTCCTTCACTGATTGAAGCTGGTGGAGCTGGCGGTGAGTTATCAGAATTGGGATATCTCCTCAGGTCTCTATGCTCAGCTCCTGGTTCCATGCCTCACTGACGAATTTGGCCAAATTACCATCTCTGACCTCCCAAAAGCTATGTCTCTGAATGAGATCCCTATTTTCTTGTGTCGCTTTCCAAAAACTGGACCTTGATAGGTTCTCGCCAAATCTTATGAGCTTTTGTTTTGTCCATTGTTGGGCGTATTTAGTGTGCCAGAACGTCGCCCAAGGTTATTCTTCATAATTTATCCATTTCCACCAGATTTTTGCTCCCATGGCTTTGTTGGAATCTAAAGGGTCATGAAGTCCCAGGCCACCCTAGTTTTTGGGCGTTCATACCATTTGCATGTCAATTAATGCCCATTTTCTGTGACAATCATCATCACCCCAAAGAAAGTTCCTTTGTAAATTCCTTATTTTCTTTATCACCGATTTTGGGGCTGCCAGGACTGAGAAAAGGGACAATGGGATCGCCTGCAGGACAAATTTAACCAAAATGAATCTGCTGGTGAAATTTAAGGCTCTGCATGTCCATAGGCTGAGTTTTTGTTTGGTTTTGTCTAGAAGGTCCTTCCACGAGATCTTTTTTATGTTCAAATCTAGAAGTGGATCTCCTAAATATTTGGAAGTTAGCTTGCCCTTCCAGAAGCCTAGAATTCTTAAAATATTCCTTCTCGTTATTTTTGGAGTATTAAAGAAGTACACTTAATAATTAGTCTTATTGATTTCTAAACCACTTGCCTCCAAGAAGGTATCTAGCCCCTCCTTAATTCTCCGTTCCTCTCGGACCATTGATGGTCCCATGAGCATGGTGTCATTGACAAACTATTGGTGAGTTTGCGGTTCTACATCTTTCATGATTATCAGACCTTTAATCTTATTTTCCATTCGGAGGTTCTTGAGCATTATACCCAGACCTTCAACAGATTTGATGAATAAAAAGGGGGATAATGGATCGCCTTGTCTAATCCCTCGAGTGCTGTGGAAGGGTAGATCAGGTGATCCATTAACCAAGATAGAGAAGAATGCAAAGGATACTAGGTTAATGACCCATTAGGTCCATTGATATGACAATCTGAACACCCTTGGCATACCTACTAAAAAATCCCCATTTAGTTTGTCATTAGCCTTAGACAAGTCTAATTTAAGAAGCATACTTGGGATTTTCCCAATTTTGACCGAGTGGATAGTTTCATGTATGAGGATGATACCATCCAATATATGTCTTCCTTCCACAAACCTTGCTTGTTCTGGGGAGATAATAATGGGAAGCAACGGGAGAAGTCGATTAGAAATGGTTTTGGTAATAATTTTGTAAATGACAATGCATAGAGCTATCGGTCTTAGCTTCCCTGCGTCTTCCATTCCCGTCTCTTTGGGTATGAGCATTAGGAAATTCACATTTAGTGCTTTCAGGATACTGCCCAATTTTCTAGAGTCCTCAATGAGCACCCATACCTCCTCTTTCAACAAATCCCAACAAGCATGGAAAAAAATTGTAGTAAATCCATTCGGTCCTAGTGCTTAATGTTTCTCCATTTTCTTGACCGCTTCCTCGACTTCCTCAATTTCTATAGGTTTTATTAAGAGAATATTGTGTTCTTCTGTAATAACCTATGGAATATGCCTTATTACTTCTCTTTGGGAGGCTTCTATGTCTTCATCAGGTTCCTCCAGTAGGGTAGAGAAAAATTAATTCACTGTCCTTTCTAGCTCTTCCTGTGATTCCACTACATGGCTTTCTTACATTTCCAGTCTTGTCAATCGATTGCTTTTCCTATGATGTATAGCTGGTTTTTGAAATAAACTAGTGTTTCATTATCCTTCGTGAAGCCATTTAACTCTGGATTTCTTACTCCAGTATATCTCCTCTTGTTGTTCCCACTGGTTGAATTCTTGAAGCAGCATTCATTTCTTCCCTCTGATATCAGGCGAAAAACTGAACTACATGCATAGATTTTGGACCTATTTGATTTTACAGTCAAGCTCCTTTTTCGCCTGGAAAATATTGCCAAACTTTTCTTTATTCCATTTTTTGATGCTAGATTTAAGGATTTTTAACTTTTTCTAGAATTGGTACATCTTAGTTCCTTCAATGATTGGAATTTCTTCCCACCATTCCTTTAGTTTTCCTTGGAATTTCGGCCGAAGCAACCAGAACTTCTCAAATATGAAGGGTTTGCGTAGGTTAGGGCCCGCATTTTCCCATTCCATCTTGATAGGCCAGTGGTTAGAGCCTGCAGAGAGAAGTATAGATGCTTTCAATTCTCCCACGTTCATTATAACTGACTTCGGAACCAAAAATCAATCAAAGCTGCATGCTATGCCTTTGTCTCCTATTCTTTTATTGTTCCAAGTAAAATTGTTGTTAGTAGTTCTAACATCAACTACGTTTAGGTTATCAATCACTTCATTAAGCATTTCAGATATGGGGTTTATTTGACAGATCCCTCCTTTTTTTTCCTCCAAACTTCTGATTAGGTTGAAGTCTCCTCATATAATCCAAGGTTTATCTTCCAAAAGGAAATGTAGCATCCTCAAAGAGTCTAGAAACTACACTTTTTGTTCCGCCCTAGGAGGACTGTACACATTAGTTAGGAAACCCTAGATGTTTGTCCCTATGATGTGAAAAGTAGCTAATAGGAAGTGCTAAGTTGCCGAGAATTTGTAGAGGTGGACCTCCCTTGGGTTCCATAAAATACATATTCCTCCTATGCTTTAATAGCATCAACTGCTACCACCTCACATCCTTTCCAAGATTTTCCTCCTATACTTCTTACGTTTGACTCCGAGCATTTTGTTTCTTGCAAAAACAACACAACTGGGTTCTCCAATTCTATCTTTCTCCTTAGAAGATGAGTCTTCAAGGTACTTCTGCAACCTCTAATGTTCCAGGATGTGATCAACATTGGTAACCTATTTATTAGTGGGGGATAGGGCTACATCTATGCTTGGATACTGCCCTGAAGCCACCAATTGGGCTCCAATCATTTGGATTCTTTGTACATTACTATTCCTTCTGTGGGTTTCTTTCTTAGCATTTTTGTTTCCCTCCGGATCCTTTAGTGATTCAGTTGAGACCCCGAGAGATTTCATTTCTTTTGCTTTAATTATCGCTTTTTCCAACAACGTGACTTGTTGTGGGACAATCCTCTCCGGGGCCCTATCTAAGCAAGCTATCTCTATCCCTACCACATCTAAACCTCCTAAATCCATATCTTCCTCTCTTGTCATATTATTATTACTAGTGTCTTCCCTTATTGTTTTATTTTCTTCTTGGAACTGGCTCATGGGAGTATGATCTTTTTCTTGGGAAAGTTTGAGCACATCATGCGTATCACTAACCTTAGGTTCATTCGCTTCTTTTCGTTTCATATATTTAGGTTGATTACTAGTTAAAATGATAGGATTCGATACTTCTTTAGGTTCTTGAAGAATTTCATGCCTATTTGAGTTTGGATTTTCTTGACGGTTTCAAAGCCATGGGATTTCTTGGATGCTCTCTTCTTATTTTGCACCTTTGTGAATCCCCATGCTTCTTGATTTTCTTGTTCTCTTGTTCCCCCTAATCTCTTGTTATGTGGGTATTCTCTGAATAGATGGTCGTGTTCATGGAATATTCTACATCTGAATAGGAGTTGTTCATAATCTATTGCTTGAAACTAGTCTTCATCTTCCCATGTTAGATGTATTCCATCAGGGATATCTTTTGAGATGTCAAGGTAGATATAGATCCTATCATAGGAAGTGTATCTTATTTTCCTGGTCTATTCTGAAACTTTAACAAAGTTCCCAACCAGATTCCCAATCTCGGGTGAATCTCGGTCAGGATGTCTTCTACCCAGTACTCTGTAGGGAGTGAGTACCTTCTGATCCAGACCGATGCAATTGTAATTTTCTCATTATCTGGGTTAAATATTTCTTTCCATGGTCTCAAGAACATACCCTCTAAGTTGTAGAAGTATGGTCCACTTTCCATGATCCTATTTATTTCTTCCTTGTTAAAGAAGATTATAGTGAAGAATCCTTCCGCTCCTAGTTGTAGGTCATAGTGGCCCTGAGGTTTCCATGTGTTATTAATCCACCATGTCAGGGTCTTCTTCAAGGGAAAAATCCCTACGAATTTCCCTATGAGAGCATGGTCCTTCATGTAATTGATGTCTTCTCTAATTCTGGTCGATTTTATTTGTAGCTTGGGAATAGTCTTTGATTTCGGTAGGCATTGTCCATTTCTTCTATTCCCTTCCTTTGCTAGGATTTTTTTGATTGTTCCACTTATGCCTTCTTTTGGTTCCCCTAATTGGGAGTCAGAGATTGGCCTTTTTCCTTTTTCCTTCTCAACTTCCATATCCACTCTCTGAACAGGGGAGAAAGTCCCCCGGTTTCACGGTATCACCCATCCAAGGACCAGAACAGCCCATCTTTGGACTAGACCAATGATTCTGACCTACCTTTATGGTATCCTCTAGTTGAAACCACTGTGAATTCTTCCCCCCTTACAAAACTCCTTGATCGCCACCCTCGACTCTCATCATGTGGACACCTTAATATAATTATTAATGCAATTTTTATTATATCAACACATTTTATGTGTAATTTAGGGTTCTTTATGTGCTTCCTTAAATTCTATTCAAAAGAGACTATTTTTTTTTAAAGAGTTCTTTGATTAATTTAATAAATGTTTGGTTTATTTTGTTGTATATATACTCAAAATTTAATTTTATCAAGCTCATATATTTTTATTATGCTTCGATATTTATTTTATTTTTATCAAGTTGACATATTTAAGTGGATAGGCTAATATTTTGGGAGTTGGACTTGATTGAGAGGACCATCAAGATTCACGACTGCTTAGATTCATTTCATCGTCATTAGATAATGGTTAAGGTTGAATTCGTTGTTGTTAAAAGTTAGTTAATTACTTGAAATAGTTAACCCTTCATGCAATTACAGCTCATGCAGTATGAAGGGTGTTTGGCTTAGATGTTACAACCATTTCTTGCAGTTATAGTTCATGGACTGAAGGGCACGTGGATGTAGGTTGTTCTATACACTGGCTACTACATCATGACACGTGGGTGCCTAGGATAAATAAATTTGAACTATTAGAAATATAAAAACTCTTGCTTGCTATGGACTCTGAGGTCAAATAAACGAATTGCTAACCTAACTACATAGCATCTAACAAACAAGCTCAAAAATTATCAGGTAACTGTATTTGGGATGTTAGTTGACTATAATTGTATTAGAGTTCAATGTTCCATTAGTTTAATGTAATGTCCCAAAAAATCGAATATAAAAAAATATTTTATAGGCTAGTAAACACTACCTAGATGGAACACTATTTACTTACGAAACTGTATTGTATACTTTATGTATCTTTGTTTAGTTGTAAACTATTGTTACGTTCTGTCGTTTATATTGTAGTTGTTACTTTTATTGTATTTTACTTATGATGTCTTACCTCTGTTTACTACTTAGTATTATGTTTACAGATTTTTCGCTTATGTGTCGTCATTATATTTATGTGCTTCGTCCTTTCTGTATTGTTGCACTTGTTAATTATGGAGTCCTAACTTAACTTTCTTTGTGCAAACAAAGTGGGCGTAGTGACTGGAGTTCTTCTCCCATGACGGTTTGAGAGGTAAAGTATTACTTTGTTACGCAGGATTACTTAGTTCAATCAAACTAAGGCACCTCTTTTATTTGCAGGTTAGATACGTGGCCTTCAAAACCCAACCATTGATTTGTAAGGGTTAAACTAATTAACATGGCATATTCCATATGCCATGTTCACTAAACAAAAGATTAAGACTTAATTGTATGGTGTGAAGTTTATTTCTTAAGCCTAAGATTCATATGTTATTATGTCTTGAACTCTATGGTGGATTACATTATTTTAAATAGATAAGTATTGGTTGGCTTAAGGCTAGCGCAGACCATAAATGGAATTTGCACTTAAACCCTATCATTGCAATATAATAACCTTGCTTATAGTGTATTTGTAATGTTACAAGGTGTTATGAAAAATGGTGGTGAAAACTATAACGTATGGTATAAACCATATGATATCACGGTTTAATCCTTCATGTGAGAGGTGGTCATACATTGTAATGCAATGAAACATAAGCTATAAAGAGTGGGTTTTGCATAGGTTTAATGGTTTCTAGCTGGTGCATTCAATGCGTTTGGAGAAACGTGATAGCCTTCCCTTAGGCTTGGATCACGATTCCTGTGTATTGTGTGTTATTTGGGCTTTTGCACTTTGGCTCTGCGCAAGGGGAAGACCATGGAGGTGACCTCCAGACTGTGAGGTATGTCCTCATTGGGTTTATATGCCTGCACATTGGTTTGGTTTAATGTTTGTTTTTGGCCACTTCTCATCCCCATATTTGATTGTGTTTTGCAGGTGCCAAAATGGAATGAGAAGCACCATGGACTATGTGGGCTCCCAATGTTTGCAATCGTGGCCATAGTAAGCCTGTGAGCAAGTTTTTACTTGCTACCTTTCGTCTCTCTTGAGTAGACTGCGCATAGATTATTTCTTGGTCGGGATTTTATGCTGTGGGTTTCAATGTGGGGTTTTTAAGATTCGCCTTTGGGCATAACGATTACAGGCTTGGATTTTAACAATGTTTTAAAGGCTTTGAGCATGGAGTGAAGTCGCATTCCCTTTGGTTCTATGTATAAATTTGGTTTTGTAAATTTTATTTGGGCTATTAGCAGCAAAGAGAGGAATGATTGGGATTCTAGCACACTTGGTTTTTGTTTATGCAAATCGTGTTTTAGTTGGGGCCTTGTAGCCATGGACTGCACCATTTCTTGCAATGGTGAATTACCCCATTGAAATGCCTATGGAAACTTGTTTATAAATCTTAATATAACAACTATATATTTTACTTCGCAAGCTCTATGTAAATGGATGATATTGTTTTTATTATTTGATTTCTCATGGTTTAGTCTTATGATGTGCATAGCACGATTTCACTGCGTTATTATGTTGTTATGGTGGATTTATGTGGGCATTCATCGGCTTGAAGGTTTTGTGTGTGACGATGTTACTCATCTTGTATTGTAACATATAGACAATGTGGGTATAGGCCATGACGTGAATGGCATGAGCCTTTCCCATAGTGCTGCGATAGTATACCATAGGGTTCAAAATGGTAGGACTATGTATTAAGTTAAAACTTATCCGAGGCCGTGACTTATGTGAGTGTTGTGTGTTCACTCGTTTCGTAGAGGCCAGAGTTTAAAGACCCTCGATGGTGTTTGTTGTTTATAAAGTATTGGATGTATTTTAAAAACCACAACCCACATACGATTTGATGTATAGTGTGGCCTGTGTAAAAATGGTTATAGGATTTGGTTGTCATTTTGTATATACATTACTTATGGTTTGTTATTATGGCTTTGCCTTGGGTCTAGAAATCCATAGGAATCAATGTCGCGACCTATGTTGGAAAGTGGGGTTTTAATGTAACGAGTTGTAATGAATAGTATTTAAATAAGTAAAATCAAATTGGGCTTGCATGCCCACATGATTTGATTCCTACTCCTTTTTGCAATACATGGATTTATAATATGATTTTGATGTTTACTTGAATATGATATGATTACTGTATAAGATGTATTGTTATAATTTGGTTATGGTAATTTTTGATGAGTTATGTAATTTTGTTTGTGGTTATGTTTAGATGGAAAATGGATAGAACTGTGAATTGCTTTGTAAGAATTATGGAAAAATATTTGTAAAGGACCACATGGATGGTCACAATGCTTCCTCGTTTATTTAGTTATGATATTGATTAGTTTAAAAGAAAAGCTTCGATACTAGTATAATCTTATTATGACAGACCTTGAAAGGTCTTAGATGAGTTATTTAACTTTGGAATTAAATGTATAGATAATTTTCATAATGTTTATACCTCATGGAATCATATATATATATAAAGTAGTTCTATTTGTAAGTAATACCCTAAGGTATCTATTTAGTATATTAACTTATTTTAATATTGCTCTTTTGATTAAATATACTATAATCTGAACATGTCTCTACTGACAAATGAAATATGTCAGTAGATTTATAAAGAATTTGTGGGCAATAAATAGTAGGTCTGGTTTTACCTAGTTTACAGTAATAATTTATGAATATTGAATGAATACATAAACAAACTTTAGAGATGAAATCCTAGCTATATACATCCTATGATAACATTTACAACCCTGGGGAGTATTGAAGAGAATACAAACCCTAGCAGAATCTATCCAAAACATGAAATACATAGGGTTAGCAGATACATTGGAAACATTCGTCTAACATATCCATAATATAATCTAAAAGATAACGTAGACAATCTAGGGTTAGAATTTAAGATATGTAACCCTAGGAGATATGGACAGAACCATCATTTCCAGGGTTAATAATATATAAAATCATTTATATAAAGCAGCCAGGACATACTAAGAACTCATACCTATAATTTTTCTTCCTGAAGCTCCTTTAATGGCTGAACCTACATAATTTTTAAATAACCAGCATTATCAATTTAAGAGAGATATAACCTCTAATTTTGATGACCAAATCACTTGGGAACTACCACGTTCCTCTCAACCATGACCCTAAACTATTCCTGGTTCTAATCCAGATCCCCCTGAGCTCGACTTCAACATGCAAGTAGCTTAGATCTCCTGAGGTAGGGCTTCCTAACTGGTATTCAGTTCTGAATCAATCATCTTTTCCTTGCAAGAGAAAATTCTCCACAAAAACACTTGAGAGCAAAAATAGGCAGAATAATAATTCTCCAAGATAAAAATTAGAACCCCAAGCCTTTGCTTGGATTCAGTATTTATAGAGAGACTTTTTTTAGTCAAAGGGATAGTTAAATCAAGAAACCTTGGTTTCTTGATTTAACCCTTTTTAATTACTGGGTTAGTTTTCAATACTTGACCTAGGAACTTTTAACTAGTTCCTACTTAAACTTTTATAGCTATTATACTATTTATAAATCCTTTAATAATAAATAATAATTGATGGACCTTCTCTTGTTTATTTTATTTAATTATATATTTAATCATAATTAATTCTTTATACATACTATGTATAAAATACATAGTATTATAACACTTGTTAATGTTTGTCTTCAAGCATCATATACCATGATCCCTCGACTAAATGACACTTCTTCATTAAGGCCAAGTACATAGGTGGCTTAGGTCTAATAGGCTAGGAAACTCTAAACATCCTTACATGTTGGATTTCCCTCATATAACGTGCTAGCTCTTTAGTACTTTGATGAGAATACATAAAGTTGAAATTTCATTTAATCACTTATAAATAAGTATTATGAGATCAATATTTTTCTTGAGTCGTTTTCACTTGGAAGTTATTAAATTCTTGTTAGTAACTCCTAGTGCTTACCAGAGCCCATACTCAACGCCTATAGCAGGGAGTTATAAACATAGTGCAATTCTGTATTTTTTGCTCAACACTAAATGTTGGGATGTATTTGTATGATACACCTAGGGATACAATGGATAACAATGCGATGATGCAGAGCTTATTCTCAAGCATCAACATGGAAAGCTCCAGGGCTTTATCCCAACACATCCATTTTTTTCTCATGTGTTCTAGAGCTTCTTGCTCAACACAAAGGTAAGTACTCATGTGTTCCAGAGCTTCTCACTCAACAAAGTTTATCAATCACTCAAGTGTTCTAGAGTTCCTTGCTCAACAAAAAACATCTCGTTAATCATGTGCTTCAGGTTCCATGCCCAACACAAACAAGCATATACATATATCATCAATAATTGCATTATGCCCAATATATAAAACAAATCATCATGTTCATATACAGTGGGATCCTTGACCCAATATAAAATAAAACATCAAGATAATCATCATAATCAATAGACACATGCCTATAAGTGTTAGGTCAAAAATTTGGGATATTACATTTAATGATTAGACTGCAATGTTATTTTCAGGTTCCTCGCAACTCTTCCATGAATAGGTTTATCTATTGTTTTTTTCTTTCAGAATTATCCTACGAATCAAAGGTAGGCTCTTATCGAATACCTAATATTTCAGTTTTATAGAATTTATTTATGAAACAACTCCCTAGCAGCAAGTAGCAATAAGTTGCAGTAGCACAGAAAAAAGAAATGGGGTTTATGTATTATATGTTTAATAGATCAGTTATAGGTAAACAGAAAAATATCTTAGATGATTTTACTAGCACTTCTTCAGTAATTGTGTACAGTTTAGAGTGACAAATCTTAGTAGTATGAAAATAAAAACTTCTAGATAGAACGAGTATTTCATGTTACGGCTTCTATAGGAAGATATTTCCTTGTTTAAAATGAAAAAAACATTTTTCTATATTAAACCCTTATTAATAATGCCATGTTACGGCTTCGACAAGAAGAAATTTCCTATTAAATCACAGGTCTATTTATGCTCGAGCGTTTCTAATTCAAAGGTTTATTAGTGCCAAAAACCCTCGGTAATATCCTGAACTTCAGACCTAACACTTATAGGAATGAGCCTATTGATTATGATGTTATCTTCATGTTCTATTTTTATATATTGGGTCGAAGACCCCACTGCATATGAACATGAGGATTTATTTTATAGATTGGGTGTAAGCCAATTATTGACGATATATATATGCATGTTTGTGTTGGGCATGGACCCTGAAGCACATGATTGGTGGGATGTTTTATGTTGAGCGAGGAGCTTTGGAGCACATGAGTAGTTAATGTTTTGTTGAGTGAGAATCTATGGAGCACATGAGTATTATATTTGTGTTGAGCATGAAGTTTTGGCACACATGAAAAGATAGGTTGGAAGTGTTGGGCATAATCCCTGGAGCTTTGCATATTTATGTTGAGCATAAGCTCTCGAACATCGAATCCTTGGCCATTGTATCACTAGGTGTCTCGTACAAGTACATCCTAGCATTAGTGTTGAGAGAAGAGCTCTAGAATAGCACTAAGTTTGTAACTCCATATTTTTAGTATTGAATATTGGTTGTCGTAAATGGTAGGAGTTACTGAAAATAATTAATGATTCCCCAGTGAAAACAAGTGAAGAAAAATATTGATCTCATCAGACTTATTTATAAGTGATTAAATGAAATTTTGAATTTTTGTATTCTCATCAAGTACTGAAGAACTACCATGTTATACGAGGGAATCCAACATGCAAGGATGTTTAGGGTTGCCTAGACTAGTAGACCTAACCATCTACCTCATGACCTTAACGAAGAAAGTGTCATTAGTATAAGGATCACAATATGTGATGCCCTAAGACAAATGTTAAACAAATTTTATATTATTATATATTTTATACATGGTATGTATAAAGATTAAACATAATAATAATATTAATAATATTAGAAAGAAGGAAAAGTTCCATCTATTACTATTATTACTAAAATAAAAAATAAATAGTATAATACCTATAAAAGTCAAATTAGGAACTAGCTAAAAGTTCCTAAGTTAAATATTAAAAGTACTAAATTAAATGAAAAGGGTTAAATCAAGAAATGAAGCAATTCTTGATTTAATTTCCCCCATGACTTAAAAGTATGTTTATGAAGTCTCAATCCAAGGAAAGGCTTGGATAGCTCATCTATATTTAGGAGTCATTATTCTGCATATTTTATTTCTCAAGTGAATTCTTGGAGAACAATTTTCTGAAAGGAAAAAGGAGAACTGATCTAGACTTGCTATACCAGTTAGGGAAACCCTACTTTCGGAGCTCTAAGATACTTGCATGTTTGAACTAATTTGGGGGGATCCTGATTGAAACCAGGAATGGTTCCGGGTCATGGTTGGGTGGAACATGGTAGTTCCCAAATGATTCGTTCATCTAATACAGAGGTCAAATATTCCTATGATTGCTAATGCTAGTTAAGTTGAGTGTGCATGTTCAGCCATTAAAGGAGTTTAAAATTTATAGGTATGAGGTCCTCGACTGACTATTTTGATTTTCTAGAATAAGTGCTGGTCATATTATGAAAAGGTTTATATTATATGTTCTAACCCTACGTGATTTAGTTTTCCCTATCAAATATTTTAAGGTTTTACATTTTAGATTATAACCCTAGGCTGTAATTTATTTCCCATGATAGATTTATCCAGGGTCTATTCAGGTAGTTCACTTCTGTAATTTTAACTCATATATAAATATTTATCAAGGGTTTTGCACTTTAGTTTTACTTCTGTATTATCTTTACTGTTTAAAGTGTGTTTCCTACAAACTAGGTTTTATTTCAGGTTTATTACATAGCTTCCCTTTGGCCTATATACTCTACTAACATATTTCATTTGTCAACATAGGAATGTTATAATTAAATAGACTAGTTCAGAAGTAAGCTTTATATCTAGAATAAAACCATAACATAGTTAGCTAATCTATTAATTTAAAAAGGTCAACTAATAAATGACATACATACATACATACATACATACATACATACATACATACATACATACATACATACATACATACATACATACATACATACATACATACATACATA